>CM060202.1:28519765-28604707 GCA_030562195.1 Nipponacmea schrenckii | reverse complement strand
AAAAGAGATATAATTATAGAAAATGATATCCTTGTTTCATTTTACCTTTCAATGACAAAGGGAAGTAATCAATTTACGGTCAATTACACCTAGTCTATGGACTCAATTCTTCATAACGGTTCAATTATATTCAACGTTTTTTCTAATAAATCATAAAATCTTCAAACTGGTATCATTTTACAACAGATTGTTGAGGAAGAAGGATTCGCTTCAACAGGTATTTACTTTTTACGTAACACTAGTAGAAGTTTTTTCATAATCGTTTGGTTTCTACTGTTTCTCCGCTCTGCAACTTTCTGATAACATAGCTTTTTGTGCTGTAAATTTTCTTCTGTAAATTGTATCTGCTAAAGAAGAATTTAATACAGAATTTTTGTGTAAAAAAAAACCAAAAAAAACATCACCTAACTTTTGGGTTTATATTCTAGAGAGGGGTTTCACGGGTTCCATTGTTTATTATAGAACACAGATATCACCTAACTCTGTGTTATAATTCTAGAGAAAGGTCACTGTTGTACTATTGTCTGTTTATAGAAACACCAGACATCACCTAACTCTGGGTTATATTCTAGAGAGTGGTCTACTGTTGTACTATTGTCTGTTTATAGAAACACCAGACATCACCTAACCTGGTTATATTTAGAAAGTGGTCAACTGTTGTACTATTATCTGTTTATGAAACACTAGACATTACCTAACTCTGGGTTTTATTCTAGTGTGTGGTCCACTGTTGTACATTGTCTTTTTTAGAAACACCAGACATCACTTAACTCTTGGTTATATTCTAGAGAGTGGTCTACTGTTGTACTATTGTCTGTTTATAAAACACCAGACATCACTAACTCTGGTTATATTCTAGAGAGTGGTCACTGTTGTATATTCCTGTTTATAGAAACACTAGCATCACCTAACTCTGGGTTATATTCTAGATGTGGTCCACTGTGTATATTGCTGTTTATAGAAACACCAGCATCACCTAGCTCTGGATTATATTCAAGTGTGAGGTCCGCTGTTGTACTACTGTCTGTTTATAGAACACCAGACATCACCTTACTCTGGGTTATATTCTAGAGAGTGGCCCACTGTAGTACTATTGTCTGTTTATATAAACACCAGACATCACCTTACTCTGGGTTATATTATGGATAGGCTAGTGGTCCACTCTTGTACTAATGTCTGTCTATGGAGACACAAAACAATTCCCAACTCTGGGTTATATTCTTGAGGTCGCAAGCCTATAGAGATACCATCAACTAACTCTGTACTGTTCTAGTGATTAATTGTCCTCTTCTAGATTCAGAATCAAAACCCCAAAACAGTAAAATAATGCCCAAAACCTTGGTGTACTCTGTCTATTACATGCATCACTAGCTCTATCGCTACAGTACAGCGGAGCAAGACGCTCATAAAGATCTATTTCAGATAATTTCCTATTTAATTAGAAAGCTACAAATCATGAGATAGAAAGACATCGGATTAATCAGCTTAATTAAACACTATAAAGATATAGTGTTAGTTGAGGTGACGAGTCAATGGTCAATATTCTATTATAAATTACTATATCATCGGTGTCTCTGATTTATCAACTTACCACAATAACACGTCCACTGGAATTTCATGTCAGTAAATTTAGTTCCTTATCAACCAGATATAGCGTCAGCCTCCCAAGATTGGGGTACACATAAAGGATAGATAAACTTAATGGCAGAGGGGTTAAGATTCAAAATGTGATAGCTCTTTGAAAGCATCATGGCCGCATGCGTCTAAGTAGCAGGCAGATCAAACAGTGAGCCAGTCCGAGGTGAGGCAGTAAAATTAGATTTGGTAAAACGAACAATCGAACACACCACAATAATTATGACACTTCTGAATAAATCCATATCCTATTGTTTTAGATCTAAATATAGGTTATTTACAACCACCGACTAAACAACAGAATAATAACTCGGTCAGATTGGGTTAATCTCGGGATTATCACAACAGACCACAGAGCAAGAAAACAGCCCATTCCATAGGATATATGGAGTGAAAGTTCCCTGAACGAATCGTGTGTTAACAGAAACCAGTGAGATGCTGGAGATAAACGATGATGAAGGTAGGCCTACATATCATGTAAAAATTAGGATACGTTCATTAGGTGGACTAGGAAAGTTTCTAAATTTGTACATATAGTTTTGAAAAATAAATTAAATTTAACGCTAATTATTGAAAGATATTGTACCCAAACCGGAAGTAAATCTAAAGACCCTCCTGCTCTAACCCAGAGATCGCTCCTTTGCTCAAAAAGATACTTGCCCGTTAGGACCGTCCTCACTTAATGAAAATTAATTACTCTCTGAACCGTGCCATGAAAACTATTTGGTAACTGCCCTGCCCCGTAAAAGATAACCAACCAAGGGACGCCCCTACTCTACCATAATAACACTGTAGGTTTCATTATGCAGTCCGGATCCCATTTAATAAACCTGAGTGAACCCCCTGCACTATGAAAGATAAGTACTCTAGGAACAGCCCATACCCTATGAAAAACACTTAACCAAGGGATCGCCTCTCTGTATGAGAGGTATATGATATGAAATGATAAATTATGTGTATTTATATACTCTCAATATCTTAATTGACTTTATACTTGAAACGAAAGGAGATAATTGTCTCGAAACACAACTATCTCACACCCTCAATATTCTTCTATTTCAGATTTCTGAATAACCACCATTAGATTAAATACTAACACCATTTGGATATATATACACGATTTAGCCTTCTGAAATCTGCTGTTGGTTTGATTTCTTCTGTTATCTAGATCACCGGAATTAGATTTAATACAAGCGTACAGCTCTCTGTTATTCGATTTACTGTTTCTGTTATCAAGTTTATGGAATTAGATTTAATACAAGCCTACATCTATCTGTTATTCGATTTACTGTTTCTGTTATCTTAGTTACCGGAACCAGATTTAATACAAGCACATATTGGACTACAGCACCGTTTCTGTTATCTAGTTTATGGAATTAGATTAAATACAAGCGGATATTGGACTATTACAAGTTACTGTTATCTGAAATAAAAAATTCGGATTAAATACAGGCATTTTAAGAATATCGTTTTGCAACATGATTTTGGATTTGTTGTTTCCTATATCTGGATAACAAGAATTAGATTTAAAACAAACTCCTTGAAGATTGAAAAAGCGCTATCTGTAGCTGGATCGAATGTTTCTACCATTCAGATGCGCGCTATCTGTTGTTGGATCGAATGTTTCTACAATTCGGATAAGCGCTATCTGTAGCTGGATTGACTGTTTTCACCCTTCGGATAAGCTCTATCTGTTGTTGGATTGACTTTTTTTTTAGATATTCTGGAAAGAATAAACACACACTTTTGGGGATTTCAATCCTGATATTGTTTATCTGGATGAACTATTATGAGTACACCTTTTTATCAACCTAAAATGGTTTGTAAGTGTCAAATACGTTTGCTTTAAATATATATTTAACCAAATTGAAATTGAAAAGAGTGTCCGCCACCGCTATGATAAAGTCAAAAAGTAGACATAACGTCACGATCGTTGGCGGAAGTGCGTCCATCTTTTATGACGTTACGTTTACTATGACGTTATTCCTATTGTGGACATTATAGCGACAGAATGTAAGTTCAGCGAGAGTCCAAGAATTCTAATCAAAGACTCAAAAATAAAATGGCTGATCCACCGGAAACAGACTTGGATTACTATTCCAGACCGGAAAACTATGGCGGAAGTAACCTTACACAACTCAATAAGTAAGTTAAACGTATTTCAATATCCTATATAAAGTTGTCCCAAGGCTAAGGCCTACATCACCACATCAGCTACGTAACAATCTGTTTGTAAGATGGTTCCCAATATCAATTATGAAGGCTATTTCTTTAATTATTTGCCTGTTTCATTACCCCATAAGCTGCAAAAGAGTAGGGCGTAAAACTCCATTCATTTCATTTCTTTATTCAATTTAACATCTCTCTCTCTAGATTTATAGCTGCCAAGAAAGAGACGAAACAGAAGAAAGTGAAGAAAAAGAAGAGAAATCCTGCAGAGGTTGAAATGTACAGGTAGATAATGTTCATTACACCAAGGTGATATGATCCTGTCTAACACCCAGCACATAAGAAAAAATACAACGAAAGTTGAATCTGCAAAATGAATAAACATAACATATTCAAAAACCACTGAAAGCCATATTTCCGCCATTTGCATAGGTTATTCGGATCTTGAACACATATAAATAGTCTTAAGAAGTACTAGAATGGCTGTTCAATCTATGTCACTTTAAGAATACCAAAATTAGACATTTCACCCTGGTACGGTTGATGTAACGAATGGTGCCCTTTTCCCTTTAAAATTACTGTTACTTACTTTATTTCAGACGATACCGGTATGTCCTTCCGATCGATGAGCAGGACTACACGGAAGATTATCTCGAGATCGACGAAATCGTGGAAGAGGAAGGGGAGGAGGAGGAGGAAGAAGAAGAAGAAGATGCATCACCGGAACCGGAAGTGACCGATAAAGGCGCCTCGCCGGATCTAAAAAAGATTCCAGAAATCGAAACCGATGATATACAGCCGATTCAGGATGCGGAGATTTCCGGTATTTCTCAGACACAAGCCGAGCCATCTTCTCTCGATCTTCAGGTACACAGTGGCAGTAGGACGTCCATGTCCAGTGCGTGTCTAGCCAGCGGAAAACGTAACGCATCAGTGGCTCCCTCACGAGGACATAAAATCAAAGCTAATAAAGAGCTAAGATCTAGATTGGTAAGTTGATTTTGTTTTAATGTCTGTCCCATTGGATCCAATTGTTATTGACAACAAACGATTACTCTTGGTTAATATGTATTATATTAGATACCGGGTAACTAGTTTATTTCGTATTATAAGGGAGCCGCGGTTTGCTCAGTTAGCTAGACGCTTGCTCGCTAACCTGAAGGTCCAGGGTTCAATCTCGGCAAAGGTCGAGATGAACTTTAGGATTTTTCAGCCCGGTTTCACCTTGTCAATGATGCAGGTCGGAGGTTGCCTGTCTAAATTAACCCATTAGATTAGGACGCAAAACTCCATTCATTTCATTTCTATCAAATTAATACAACCGATTATTAGTAAATACAGTGATTACAGATTGATACAAATGATATGAATTGTGATCACAACTGACAAGCTGGTATTGATTATAACTTACTAACTAACTAACTACTTTATGACTCCAGTCATTGGCGGAGTCATTCAGTAGTAATTTTTTCTGAAGAGACAAGAGTTTACAGAGGTCTAACATGCCATCTGAATTAAACGGACAGAAGGGTGTACCCCCGCCACATTTAAATGGACAGAAGCCAGGCCATGGGTGTACCCGTGTCACATTATTCAGCCCTCCTTTGAACCCCTTTAAAGTCGTGACCCCATTTGACCCCATTAAATATATCAATATTTAATTCATGATAAGTTTACATGTTTAATAAACTAATACTTAAAGGGTAGTTACCTGGATGATGTATCCTATGTAGCCTATTCGAATGCTTTGGAATAGACTTGGTCAATCAGACGCGTCATTTCTCATTTTATGACGACACGTGTAAATTGTGAAGAAACGTTAGGTACCTTGTTATTAAAGAAGTGTGGTATGTACCTTGTTATTAAAGAAGTGTGTTATGTACCTTATTATTAAAGAAGTGTGTTATGTACCTTGTTATTAAAGAAGTGTGTTATGTACCTTGTTATTAAAGAAGTGTGTTATGTACCTTGTTATTAAAGAAGTGTGTTATGTACCTTCTTATTATAATTTATTACCTTGTGTTCTTTGTTATAAACAGACACTTCGATTTTAATGAATATTCAAACCAATGATATAAGTTATTGGACCTCAAATACTATATTACAGAAAATGGCCTTAGTCTTAATATTTTACCTCTTTGGTAGGACGACTGTTAACCCTAATAGAAATTTTCACCATTCTGTTGACCTGCTGAATTGAAAGTAATGTGGCCAAAGATTGAAATCATACAAGCTTGTTCTGATAAAATGAAAAGGAACGATGACAATGGCTAACAATAGAAAGCCGAAATTCGATCAAGTGGTCCGTTCAATGGAAGTATACCAAAGTTGTGGTGGATTGTTTTCAAATAAAGGGTCCAGATTTTATTTCTGTGTAGTACAATAAAAAAAAAAACCCATAAAATATCTGTATAATTTGTTATTCGAACAATAATTATGTTATCATGAGATACACGCCCATGACGAGGTCGGCCAACTTTCAAAATCAGGCAACACTAAGGTTTTATATACAGGGCATTACGAAGAAGTTCAATCTGATATTTTATTCTCGAAAATTTGATTAGATAAAATCAGATTTTAAGAATTACAGTAATCTGATTGGATAACAAAATTAAATTTTAAATTGATTTCGGTGATTGGCCAATCAGATGAATGGAACAATAAAATAATCTAAGTTAAGTTTTCGGCCCAGATGACTGGAACACATTTGAAGTTTTGGAGAATAAGAGCCCTAGCTTTGGATATATGTTTGGCATAATCAATACAAACATATTTGTGGCAATAGGCTGATATTGTTTGGCTCCTATATACATAAAATAGGAATTTTCTTCGTGCAGGCATTATCAACAGATTCAGTTTTTTCTGGTGTCTGAAGCAGAAATAGCTGCTTATCAAATCTTGTAAGGTTTACTTTATAAACCTTAAATAGATGGCAGATTAAAACTGTAACATCGTCGATCAAGGGTTAAGAAAGATTGAGAATCGGCGACATCAATTGTCGATATTTTTATGTATTTGAAATTAATAGGTGAATTGTGAATGATCTACACGAGTTTCTACTTTATTCGTTGTTCTGAAAACCTCCAATGTTGTCTGGACCATTGGTATAACTCTTTCTTTCTTAAAGGGAATTTTCAGCGTAAATAAACTAAGGTTTTGCGCCCTACTTCTCCAATCCCCGTCTTCATTAGCCCATAAGCTGTAGAAGAATAGGACGTAAAACTCCGTTCAATTCATTTTTATTTTATTTCTACTTTGGATTTAATTTATTGATATGAGTTTAAGACCCAATGTTAATTCTGTCATAAATATGGCGTATATAGATCAAGTTTGTATTTTTTTGGTTTATTGAATTCGAGAAGAGAGGGTTCTACCAGTTTTAGATAAAATAAATCTGTGGTTTCAGTGTTCTACGATCTCTGAGGAGATGTATGAAAGGTATAATAAAAAGGTGGTTTGGTATTACAAAGGACAAGATTCCCCATCTCACCTCTCTATGACATTCAGGGACTCCACACAGCTGATGATGTTGATGACGTTTCGTAATGTGATATCTTACGAAAATAATCATATCCAATATATCTGGCACGTCTGACATTTATCGACAAAAAAAGAACGGCAATGCTCCTTTAACCAACATTCAATATCAACTCACTTTTTTATTTATGACTACTTCAGAACATAGTTTTATATTTCTTTCAAGTTGAATTAGGTTAAATTTTGGATTTAGGAGTTCGATAGTGTGTTTTCAAATGATATATATATTAGCTGTTTGTTATAATATTGCGATGATGTCCAAAGATTAGTAGATGTCCGGTATAATATCCTTAAAGAAATAATTGTTATTACTGTGCTATCTATTATTATGTATACGATATCGTCTCTATTGTATGTGGGGTGATTTTGAATATGTTACTTTTTGGATTGACCAATAGATTATACTCTAGTTTTATTGGAATAATAGCTACGGCATGAAATAAACTTAGATCTTAGTATCGTGTGCGCTGAAACCCTTTTTTGGAATTAACTTTATCATACGGTTCATTTGATTTGACGGGTATGAAATGTGGATGGAATCATGTCATTGGAAGTTAATACATTGGAAAGGGAAAACGAAGAAACGGTGGTAAAGTGTATTGCTATTTCGGAGACAAGGGTAATAACTCAGTCAGATTTCAGTCGAATCACGTGGCTAGTTATTACTGATAAAAAAATCTTCACTTTGATCGAAGATCGAAATTTTACTTTCTTATGTGTAAGGTGACACTGCTTGTTCTGTGACCAGTGCTTTCATTGAGACTTGTCTCAATACACCCTAACGCTGCATGTAACGTTGATCTAGTAAATTTGTTAGTATTTAATTGTCTAGTAAATTTGTTACCGGTAGGTTAAAATCCCCAGTGAAGATTGAATGTAGAATTCCTTAATAGAGTTTTTTGTAGAATATATATAAGTATTTCTTTATAATTACCTCAAAATATCTCCATCTAAACCAACCGATTAGTATATGACAAGTTAACGTCCATTTCATTTGACCGACATCCCAGAAAAAGTGAGGTATGATATATATAAATATATAGCACGACCTTGTTCACACCTGGGGTACTAATGTTTTACTTACTAAATAAATTCCATCTAAACCTTATTTGTTTTTCTAAAGATTTAGGAAGGGTTTGTTAAGATATTTATCTTCCCGCGATAAGGAGAGGATAATCCTTGTTTATTCGTTAATCCAATTTCAGATGAACATAATTTACTTTTCTACCGGACTCTGGTCAATTTAGGACAATATTTAAGCACTATTTTTTTTTTTATATTCTGGAGTTTGGAACACATTTAGATGTTCATACTTAATCGATAATGTTAGTGATTTAAGTTTGATTTTGGAGCTTTAAAATTTCATTGGAAGTTTAGTTGGAGTCGACTCGATTGAAAATCAGAATATCCGTGTGAACGTTAAAGATAAAATCACGTACTTGATTTTAAAAGTACAAGAATTTCTAACATTTTTATTTTTATATAGCAGAACTCTTACGTCAATGACATTTAAAAGAAATTCTCTCCATTACTACAGTGCTATTGAGATGTAAAACGGTTTCAATATGTATTAGTTTTTACTCGAGATCGATGGCGGTTAATTCTTTGATGTGGAATTTATTGGTTTATATCGGTATTGAAAAATGGTTTAATTGAAAATGATTAACGTGTTGTTGAAGTTTGTTTAATTGAAATGACGTAATTTCTCAACCTGGACTCTTTAACCCGATGTTTCATGTACACAATGAAAAAAACACTTTAGTAACATTGGCCGAGAATTATATGCTTGATGTGAGGTCTGCTTTTAAAGGGACATGTTCGACCTTTTTAATAGGTTTGTGTCAAGATTATATGTAAATATACTTTAGAAGTACAACATGCGTGCAATTGCATAACTCTTTCAAAAATAACTAGAAATTTTATGTCTATATGTCTTAAGAGTCTAAATGAAAGGCAAGTCGTCATTTTGATATTCAATCACGAACAATTCTGGACACACATAGATGACGGCGAGCTCTAAACACCAAGTCAAAAAATACATTTTGTTTGAGACTAAAGTACAATTAATCAAAGTGATAGCGTACAGGCCCCTTTAATATTATTCCAGTTATTTCACACTATTAATTTATAGACAATTCAGTTGAATATATTCATTCCTTTTCTATAGATATTGACGAACTAAACGCCCTAGTCGAGAAATATTCAATCCCGACGGTCTGGTTGCAACCATTGTTCGCATTTCATTCCAAACATGAATTATTTGGGAATATTTAAATGTGTTTGAATCTATATGGATAATGGATTAATACAACAGTCGCCATTATTGGATTATAAGTCACAGCAGAGGATGTAAAAGATTGAATGCACAAGTGTATCTTGAACAAATCGAAGGATATAAAGGGCTTAACTGCACAATCAAGAAGCACTTAGTCAAACTAGAGGGTGTAAAGAATCGCAGTAAAGGTATCAGCACTAAGTCAAACTTAAAGTGTGTGAATATAAAATTCCATATAACTGTTTCAAGGGAGCAGTAGCCTATGCCAAAATAGATGGTGTAGTGGATTAGAGGAAAGTACTACACAGTGAGTCAGACTAGAGGGTGTAAAGTCTTCCGAAGCTAAATATTTTAGAATTAGGAGAAACAATTCTAAAAATGAGTGTTTATCTGCCATCACTCGATAGTTATAATATCATTGAACCAGAGCTGTTCATAGAGGATAACAGATCGCCAAGCCCTGGTCGAAAAGCATCAAGAGATTTGGTAACAGATTCAGATAGTGTACAATCATCGGATGAGGAAAGCTATTCAGACACTAGTGAAGTAGAAACGGACACATCGCTTCCACAAATAACCGGAAGTAGTTTTCGACCCGAACCACTCCAACGTCGCCCGACGCATGCGGAAGTGTTTACCTTACCCCCCATCGAGGAAAATGGCCCTTTGGGAAGTTCAAGAATGGTTGAATCACCAACGCCCACACCATCTCCGGTAGACGAGCCATCTTTTGATAAATCATTCAGTTCAAATCAAGCACATCGTGTACGTTTTCTACGCCATTCTAAATCCATCGATTTTACGTCATTGCTACCGGAAACTAATCAACGGGAACCGGAAGTGGACATGACAGCCAGGGAGAGAAGACGGATGAGGCGATCACACAGCCTGTTTCATGTCCTCAAACCAATCAATAAACATTTTATCCCCAACCCACAAAAGGTAATTGGATATAAAATGAAAGATTGCTGATAATAACAAGTTTTTTAATTAACTAATTTAGTCCAATTTTTAAAACAACAACGGTGTGGTAATTGAGTCGCTTGTGACCTTGACCTAAATATAAATAAAATATAGAAAATTATTCAAGGAATAACTATTCTGAATTAGGTAGCTAACTGTTTTTGGGATAGCATGGTTTTCTCAATGTCTCCAAGAACAAAAGTATCGCCAATAATATCCCAGAATCATATCTCTTGACCAGTGGCGTATTAAAGGAGAGGGAGTGGTCCTCAGGCCTGTGTATTGTCTTAATTAAACTGAAATTTTGGGCTTTTGAAATCTCAAATTTATCTTAGAACGACTGAAATCTGTTAACGTCAAGGGACCCTTGGCAGCTCCCAACCCTAACACTACTGTCATTTTCTAGATACGCCCCTGTTCTATACTTATTCCAAATAATTTTATTTTACTTGTTTTATATATATATATCCTCTCTTTGCAATAACACGATAATACATTTTCGAAATGAATTCCAGACTATGAATTTTTATCACAATGGTATTTTAAATGGACTGTTTTTTATTTGACATATTTTTTAAGGAATCAAATTAACACTAGGTCAGAACACTTGCTTTCTGACTGCTACCTGTGCTACCTTCGATATCATTTTCTTATTAATAGTCTATTTTCTGTTTTCACCCAGCATTGCGATACCTGCGTTACAGTTGCAATAAGTGACATTATAAAACTCTACTCTCTAACTGTTGTTGTATTTTTAGGCTCGAGAGAGGTTCTATAAAGTTGTAAGAAAGTTGATGATAGTAAAAGTTGTAGAAAGAAGTATTGCCCAAAAGTAAGTTATCGGTTCATGCTAATATATAAACATTCATCGTGTCAAGCTATAACGAATTTCGTCTCATACGTCTTCAAAATCAAAATGTCAACCTATTACGGAAATATACATTTTCACAATGTCAAGCTATTACGAACTTCGTCTTATACCTTGACTGCAATCTCCAATATTTTTGTATCCTAGAAATTTCTAATTACAGTGAATTGATTGGATAGTACACCACCAAATACAGCCTATCAGAATCATCGACAGATACACTGTAAACAAAATTTTGTAGTGTATTGAGACCGTGAAATAGAGCTCCATTATATGCAGGTTGACTTTCTATTTGTAGATCAGATTCTGGTGATAAACATTCCACGTTAAATCAGCTGACTCAAGTTGATGACACTTTAGAAGAAAATCTCAGAAATCAAGGACTGTCCTTTGATCCATCTTATTTCAAAGCTAAACGAGAGGTCAGTTATTGCTCTTGTTCTCTGTTTGATTTGTAACAGCGTTGTCTATAGTATCTTGAAAGTGCAAAATGAATTCGATAGAAATCAACCTAACCAACCGTCTAATCAGTATATTGTATTGTATGTATATTCCAGATCAATATTAGCAGTGAGGTGAAACATATACTCAGTCTAGAGAAAGAACATCGGACACCAGAACAGATTCAAACGGTTAGTCATTCACAGTGGTAAACTTTACTTTTTCTCTATTCCCGGCTGTCGCCTGAGATTAAAACCAACGATCACCAACCAAATGACGCCGATTTCTATGTCTCTTGCCGACTGATCTAGAACCCGTATTACACAGCTGATATTGCACACTTTGTTAATATTATCATTCCCCTTTCATAGGCTGTTGTACCTCGTCAAAAAGGGCATTATTCATTAGCCAAAGATCTATCTGTACATAATCAGATAATAATAATAAATTGTTGATAAGGGATTATGGTACCACAAATTCTATAACTTGCTCAAAAGCAGATACGTCGGCACTTATAAAGCCTTTATCAATGGCAGAACCATATCGATTGATCGTTTGAAGCAGTTTCATCCTCAGATCACTGATTGTAGAATCCACTGTATCTTTTCAGGCCATGTTTGGTTTACAAAGTTTGCGATCTTTCGCTGAATATCCTCTACACATGCAGGAAAAACTATGCAAAGTCGCCATTTATGAAGTGTAAGTGTGGTAAATAGCTCACACCTTTTTGTTAATGACTCCACAGGACCACAATTTTGCCATGATATGATAAATAACGAAAGCAAGGTATCATTCAGGATAGCTTGGTTCCACAAAGACACTAATTGCATTTGGAATGAAAACCTTGGTTCTATGCTCTGGAATACAAAGCAATTAACTTTCCTTCCAAGGAATGGAATAATACGCTCCTTGTGTGTACTGCTTGGGTTGTATCTGATTTCTACAAGATGATTATTTTTCAGGGTGCCACCAAAGCGTGTTCTAATTAGACAGGGACATCATGCCGAGAATTTTTACTTTATATTATCAGGTCAAGGTTTGTACACTTCATTACCTAGTCTCTTTTACATTATTCTAAATTTTACAAGGAATCTAGACTCCATCAATTAGTCTCGTTTAAACTTTTATAAATTTTATTTGATGTTCGCATAAAGTTTGAAATATTCCTACCGATATTCAGTTCTGTCGTTTAAAACTAGAGCAATTTTTTCGATCTTTTAAATATATAATTATTGTCTTTGTCATTGATTTCTTCAATCTAGAATAAAAACTTAACCAATAAGACTCTTGTTAGAAAGAGAGAACGGGCTTTGAAAATCACTACCTTTAAATAACATGTCATACTTCCAATGTACAGTGTATTTACATTACTATAATACATGTCCTAATACATATACCTCTGTGTATCGCATTCTGATTAACAACAGGTTCTTCTCTCTTCCAGCGGTAGTAACGATCCTGGTGAAAGATCCTAAAACTGGGGAATCAGTCAACAGAGTGGCAACTATCATGAGGAAGGGGATGAGTTTTGGGGTAAGTTCCTAGGGACAGGTCAATTCCTATAACATCTTAATATTGATGATCTTTGATAAATGCGTGCTCTAATGGGCTGATGAAGACGGGCAACGCCTTGCATGCAGGATACAGTGAGGGAAATTGTACTTTCAGATGCCAATCCGATTAGACGCTTTTTCTATGTCAGCCATAACTCTGACTTTTTCGCCTGTTGCAGGAGCTGGCTCTACTCCATCATTCTCGACGTACAGCCACAGTGTCCAGTCAGGATACAGTACAGATGTTAACTATTGGGCGAGAAGATTTCTTTGATATCTTTATGGCTGGGAGTGGCCCGGGGCAAATACCAGATCATATCAAATTTGTAAGGTAAGGTAAAACTTTCTTTTACACCAAACTTCTTTAACTAACACAGTATGTTGTGTTTCCAGTTTTGTGCTGTTCAGTAGCAGTTCCCTTGGTTTATAAAGTTCATACCTCATGAATATATCCAGAGTGCTTTTCAGTTCAGTTCCACTTATTTTTATGTTAAAAAAGGTCATACCGAATGAATAGAATTGCATAGTAGGCCTACCTTTCAGTTCAGGACACTGAAATATGAGTTTGATGGAATTGCGGAATTGCGGAATTGTAGGAAACCCAGTTTCTAAGTCTGTAAGAAAATTGGAATTCAACAAATTGATCCTATCAGTTTTCCCGATACACTTCTTTAGAAAACCTCTTCGTACATCCCTTTAATATGTCGATTGGTTACTGCTTTAGACCTGGAATACCTGTATGATTTAAATGAATCTATTTCAGTCAGCTAGACTTCATGAAGAACTGGCCAATAGACCGATTGGTGGAAAACTCACAACATTGTCTGCTACATTTCTTTAAGTAAGTCCAAAAACTATCAGTTGGTTTATTTTTCTTAGATGTCTCCTATAGTACAATGATTTGTATTTGTTTGAGAATCAATATATTAAATAAATAATATTCTGTTTGTGAGAAGGGATAGGAATGGGATATCACGTGGCCGACTCAGTAGCATAGTTGAAGCAGATGATCCAGAAGAGTTAGCATACGGTGCTCCGCCAGTGACACTTTCCGCAGTGTTTGTGATTAGGGCTCATTCGATGATATTATTGGAGATGTTTTGATCGCTCATTCTACAGTACAATGGCGCTATCTTTAAGACTTTTATTATTTTTATAGAAGAAATGTGGTAATTGTAAAAGATAGTCGAGTCAATGATTGGTTGTATGTTGTTAAATCTGTAAGTATTTCATAAATGTTCTAACTAAACAACATAACTATGCGGAATCTCGAGTGGAGGGTCAAGCATACCCTGTCTCAATTTCGACCAGAGGCGTATCGTAACCATTTTGACTGGAATGCAACGTCTACGATTTAACGTTTAACACATGATTTTAAAACGCCGCTTCAGGGAAAATAATTGACTGGCACTAAGTAATGTATACGTACGTAAATACGAAATCCATTTGTATGTAGCTAAAATATTTGAAATATATTTTCCAGGGATCGTGTCAGGTGATGAAGATGTTAAAAGGTGTAACAGCTAGAACCAGTTTAAGTAAAAAAGATGTCAAGATGGACCATACTTGGGAACTTCCTAATCTACCTACTGCTGAACAAGGTATGGATCGTGCTTAACCTGGTGGATCTGGAATTTATTTGACATATTATCTGAATACAACATCGTTTATATATCGTTATCGTTTGGAAAGGGCATTAAAGTCCCTACTGAAAACAGTTGGCCCTTTCACTGATGTCAATCTCAACTTAAATCACTGGATTACCTGGCAATGTCCAGGCAACGTATTCTCGAAACTTCTAACACTGTTTCTGGGATGTCCGAGGGTCTCTACGTCTTACAACTGTTTCTAGGATATCCTACAGTCTTAACTTCAAACACTGTTCTAGGATATCCTAGGGTCTTTACTTGTAACACTGTTTCTAGGATAACCTAGTGTCTTATCTTCTAATACAGTTTCTAGGATATCCTAGGGTCTTATCTTCTAATACAGTTTCTATGATATCCTAGGGTCGTAACTTCTCATACAGTTTCTATGATATCCTAGGGTCGTAGCTTCTAACACTGTTCCTAGGATATCCTAGGGTCTTAACTTCTGATACTGTTTCTAGGATAACCTAGGGTCTTATCCTCTAATACAGTTTCTGTGAAATCCTAGGGTATTAACTTCAAACACTGTTTCTAGGATATTCTAGGGTAATAACTTTTTACACTGTGCTAGGATGTATCCTAGCCATTAGATCGCTTCCAAAATACGTGGCAAGAAACCTGCAGTATTTGAGCTCATTTTATTACGTTTTATGACGGTGACCAGGCATAATCATTGTTTTGGGAATACTGACATGATGCCATTAGTGAAATGGTTTGTAAATTGATAACTCAATATTTATTATGTCAAGCTCTCGTCAATTTTATTTCAGAAGCCAAAGTTGACACTGGTAGAAAGAAGAAAAGAAAAGAAGATTTAACTAAAGAACAGTTATTTAGAAGGGTTTGTTCGATTGTTCTATCTTACTCCGTTCTTGTGTTCATATTTGTGTTAATCCGTTTACAGTTCAGTCTAGTTTTACTACAAAAAAAAATATATTAAAATTTATACGTTCAAGTTCTGAATCTTTTATCAAGTTTTTAATGTTAATTTCTATTATTTCAGTTTAGTATTGTGTTTTAAGAGTTTTTTGTTTTTTTATAGCATCATATCTAGATTTTAGAGAGATCGCAATTATGGTACGGAGTTTTACGTCCTGCTACCTGATCCAACACATTAACAGTTGTGAGAATCAAGGACAGTGGTAGTAACCCTCTATCTAAAATTGTAGGTCAACCCTGTATCATCCTCGAGAGGGGAGGCGAGGGGGTCTCTTGATAATATTGATAAAATATAAAATATATTGCTTAAAGCTATCATGTTGTAATCAAGAAAGTTTGTTTTATTCAGTGGAACGATATATTAGGAGAGAGTGAGACTGTTCCAGAGACTTCTTTCGATAGAAACGACAGTTTTTCATTGGATATTTACAAAAAGCAGCCAACCACGTCTAAGCCACATTTTGTATGTATGAGCTCGGCTTAGAAGATTTAGATGTGCTTTTATATTTCTCTAACTAACGCTTTTTCTACTTGCTTAACATAACACCTAACCGACTTTCAAGATGTTTTTTCTAGACTTCATATTAATTCAATGTTGATTTTTCTAACGTAAATAGCATTGTGCTTCATCTTTATTCGTGTATATAAATCGTATCTCACTTGCCCTGACTAAAGACAAACAATTACTTTGACAACTGTAAGCTTTTCCGACGGAGAAATCTGACCCATTGGATCATTGGACGCGGTTTACGATACATTTAGCCTCAGCTGTAATATATCAAATACAATGTGGATCTGTGTAATTCCAACGAATCAGACGTGCTGATCTGTATATCCTCCCAGGTGATCGGGTATGGCCACATTTGTCGACAAGGCTTTTCGTAAAGCTGAATCGAGATTTTCTGAACGCTTTCGTAACACACCGATGGTTCCTTCGGTTCCTTTGTTTCTTTCTTTTCTTCTATAGCTTTACCATAGATAATATTTTCCTGTTATTTGTTTGTTTTTGTTCCTAAATCAGCTTGGGCGTTTTTTAACACTTAAAATATGATTTTGTTACCACGCAACAGTATTGTGATATTTTGCATTCGTCTTTTTAGCTTTTATGTTTAAAATTTATCTTATTTAAGAATTAAATTCGTACGATAAAAAGAAAATATATTTCGAATGAATTTTTTTTTCCACCCAGAAATTTTAATAATAACACGTGATTGCAATTTGTATCTTCAGTATAGCTTTAATGTTTGAACTTTGACCTTCCAGTCAATGTGTAAATCAGCAAAGGAAGAGCGAGATCGAAAAAAAGGCGAGAGAAAGAGTGGTAAATATCGATCACCTAGAATAAGGAAATCAGCACAACCTAACCTAGCACCAACCAAACCTGGTAATGTTTTTGTTCAAGTCGAACACCTCAAACCACGAGACGTCTTTGTAAGTATGACAAGAAAACATTTTGCCCCTCTTTCGGACGAGCTGCGTTAATTACATTACGCAATGCTAAGGCACGTTCCTTCTATATCACTCTATTGTCTGCTATCATCAGCATCGTCTCCAAACCACATTCTTCTTTCTGGAGGCAAATTCATAGCTAAATATTGTCCTATCTAATTTGGCCTTAGGATTTAAAGCTCGGTGCAGCAAACTACGGACTTTCGTTCTTTCTTTCTTATGCCCAGATAAAAAAAAAAATGGACGATTAATACATTCCAGGGTCTTCCGTCGATCCAGTTTGATGATGATGTCGCCAAAACAGAAACCTCTGTTAGTTTGGTAAGCCGAGGCGCCGAATGTATCATGGTATCTAAAGAATTTTACGTCAAACACGCAAACGAACAGGTGAAGAATCTGATCCGTCAACAAGTCCGGCCATATCCAGCGGAAGAAACGTTTCAAGAAAACCTTCAAATCAAAACGGATTGGGAATACTATAAGCAGGCAATGGTTGGAGAGATAACAGAAGAACTGCGATCTGCAAGTCGCTCAAGTTGTTGATTCGGTCTGCGCGGAAACGGGCATGTGAACGTTTTTATTTGGTGCTTTTTAATGCATTCACACAGCGTCACGGTTAAGTGCTAATTACTTCCGTCCATAAAGATGTTTATCGGTAGTTATGTCTGTAAAATGATAATGGCGTATCAAAATATAATCATGTGGCGTGTTATTTGTAAATCCTTGTGCATAAAATCCAGCGTTTAAAGCAATAAAGTGAAATGAATGGAGTTTTACTTCCTACTCTTCTGCACATGGGTTAATGAATCGAACAGTGGGTGTAAAAAGTTATCAAGGAAATCAGTTCCGTACAATTTTTACGAAGTATCTTGTTTTATATAAAAATTTGTACGATGATGTTTTTATCTTCTTATGTATGCTTGTTAGTTTTTGTTTATTATATCAGAATATGTCAGAATGTCTTCACAAAGTTTATACAGTAAAATTTAGGGTTCTTTCCTTATTTCCTGAGTTACATTAGGGATGGAAAATTAATCACCTCATGGTAATTCTCAGCTCGTGTAAATACTGAAACGTTTTCAATCAGTCAATTATAACTTATCTTCTTGTGGTTTCGTGAGGGGTTTTTTCTTGTTTGTATCTAATGGATAAATAAAAGCCTGCTAATAAATTGGGCTAATGAAATGCTTGTGGAGTAGGGAATTATAATATTAACAGTTTCAAGCTATTACGATCTTCGACCACTACCTTGACTGTTATAGCCACTTTTCTTGTATGTCAGAAGTTTGTAAATAGATTGATTTGATTGGATAGTACGTAAGCGAAAAAATAAGCCAATCAGAGTCTTTTGATAGACAATTTAGTGTTTACTTTTTGCCTAGGGTTTTGGTTGGCTGTTTTCGCTAACGAACGATCCAATCAAATAGCTGTATCACTTCATACAAATATGGTGACTGTTGCCTGAACTTTTCTATGGAATATAACAAATAAACAAAAGGTAGCCTCCTTCTTTCCTGATGTGATGGGCTTATGGATACGGACAATTCCATGCAGCATACAATGGAGATAATCTCCTTGAATTGGGGGTTGGGGAGACCGGAATGATTTCCCAGTTGTCGGCCTTGAGGCGTTCAAAATGGCACGTATCGACATTAAGCTGAATGCCTCGTGCTAGTTACTACCCTTTCTTTTCAGATTTCAAATTGTCGGGACAACATTAAGTGTAACAGTAATACGCGGGTACATGTTAAACAGATTCCGACTGTGTTTTTAAGCCCAGAAAGAATCCAGGATTCTTTGGCTAGCCAGCCTGTATCGATGGTACTTATATTGTGAGCAAGATAAATCACTTGCTTTAAAATATTTTAAACATGTGTTCTATAACCGTCGTCACACTTACATAGAGGAGAATAACAAGATTGAATTAAAGTTATTGTTGATATAGTAGAAGATTACACGGGCCTTAATAAACACAATAGATATTAAATTACATCGCCAAGATCCGTAGATAATTAAATAGAAATACATTATCATTACACGACTTGACAACTCAACATGGCAGACGAACATAATAATGTCGTCGTCGTCGTTGAAAAGGAGGAACCGAAAGTAGTAAAAGAACGAAAAGACGTGTATCTGGATTTCTCAAAAACTAATTTTGAAAATGTGAAGCCATTTCTCTTCCCAAGGCTGGATATAGAGCGATATTTAGGTGATTGTCCATCGTTTGTGAAGTCGTACTACAAGAACAGCGGTGGGTTAACAACCGAATCGTTTATCTTACGTATCAATTATCTCAGAAAGAGACGCTTAATGATGCCGGAAGCTAGTAATTTGAATAATAGGACCGAGGAAAATAAAAACAAGACTGTTAATTCGACGAAAAAGGCTTAATGTGGTTGATTATAAAAAGCTCTTAAAAATAACTGTTATGTATTTAATTTCCTAATTAATGCCTTGTGTGAAAGCTATTGTAAAGTTGAAAATTATGTGAATACTACTATAATACATGGCATGTGGTTCTCGTGTCGGGTGAATATAAACCCCTATTCATTTCAATTATTTGGATAAAAATGAATTATTTATTTTCAGGCCAGACCTTGTAAAATTTGGTGAATATTGTTCTTTACGTTTGATGTAATTGTTATGTTGGTGATTTAAAAAAAGAATTTGACGTGATGGTCTATCCATAGTTGACATTGCCGTTAAGAATTTGGTGTTGTAGGACTCGATGACTATATTCTAATGTTATAGTCTTTAATGTATATTGTTAATAGACATTACTGATTTTTATAAAGCATCTGATGTGATCTGATGTGATGGTCTATCCAAAGTTGACATTTATGTTCAGAATTTTACGTTATATCAAGTGATGGCTTTATTCTGAAACTTCTTTTGTATATTATTGATAAACATTGGTGATTTTTATAAAGCATTTGATGTAATATTGCATGTTTAAAAGTTAAGCCAAGAATTATTTAATATTGTCTTCTTGAATGGACAATTGAACGTAGAGGTTATGGATCCTAATATCCTATATGGGTCGATTATCGTGCTATATAGGAAAACTTTTTACCATTTTAACAAAAATACATGTATGCTTGAAATCTTTCTGGAAATTTTTAAAAATCGATATTTTAGTATAAAAATGTAAAATATATGATTATGAACATAAGAATGATAAATATTGACAATGTGATTACAACCGCGATTTAAAAGAATAAAACCACGGTATCAACTTGATAGAAAATAGACTCTTATCACTTAAACTTGATCGCACAACACACACACATGAGACACATGGCTATTCAAACGCTTAATCTTTTCAAAAATTTAGTTCCAATACAGCTCTAGATATTCGCGATGCATGTACATATCGCATGGAAATACATTGGGAGAATTTCGGAAAGAATACACTTTTTACACATCCCAACACCAACGACGCATGTTCCAGAGTAACTTTGGAGAATCAATATTGTTACTCTGCCATGTAAATAACACAAAATATGTCTGTAGGTTTCCTTTGTCTCATATAATCAATCAATACTAGGCTCCAGGCTCCTGTAAAAGAAGTTCTAGTCCCCAGTATCACCTACACTGTTTATGTCCCATCGAATATCTCAAAATGTAATATAGCACTGGCTTAATCCACAGTCTCTTAAAACTTCTTACAAAGAAACTTCGTAAACTCTGAAATAAGAAATAAACTTGAATTGTCTCCCTTTAATATATAGATTTCATCCTTCTGTGGCATTTATTAACTGGTTAATAAATAACTTATAATAATACTTTCTTATAGTAATTGTTATCCATATAATTGCGTGCAATTAAATAAATAGATTGCTTCATATATTACATACTGATTAATTTTTCAATTAGTTACAATCTTTTCGATTCGAAGTAACAATCTATTGAATGGCCAATTCATTCAGTTACAATCTGTTCGATTCGAAGTAACAATCTATTGAATAATATGCGTCTGAGAAGTCGGGGTGGGGATATTTCAAAATTGCACGTACCATCAACATTTAATTTCCCATCTTTATTGACATCAGCTAATTTGAGGATTTCGCAGGTCTCCTTGTAGCCAAGCGGTTCTCCCATAGAGGTCAGCACCCTGCGTAGTTCCTCGATATCCAGACGATTGTCTTTATTCTTGTCAAACACCAGGAAGGCCTGCTTTAACTGGACCTCTATCTCACCTGGACTCAACATAAACTCCTGGATACACTTGACATATTCTTCATACTCGATAAACCCAGATTCTGGAAATAAAATTATTGAGATATTTTATGACTTACGGTTCCGGTTATTAATTTGAACTGATGAAGCAATGTACAATAAGGAGACTTATAAAAGCCACAACAAAAATTAAAATAGTAGTTATCGATGAAGTAAGAAATCTTGAAAGCCAACATAACAGAGTTAAGGTTGAACTGAAAATGCAGTGAACCTTTTATAATGATGGAGCGTTGTTCGTGATGCCAAGCGTTTAATTCTTATCTTATCTAACATTGAGTGAAATCGGCAAGGAGTGGTGGAGGAGGAGGCAATGTTAATTTTGGGAAAATATTTTCTGTCATCTGAAATATTCTCGTTTCTATGATGAATTAATGTTTAACTTACTATTGCTGTCAAACTTGTCCATCATTTCCTGAATAGTTTTCTCTGTTGGGTTTAACCCGATTGCTCGAACAACCTTACCTAGTTCTGTTGTACAGATCTTACCATTCCCATCTTTATCAAACAGGTGAAACGCTTCTTTAAATTCTGAATGAAAAACGCCATAAAATATACAAGACATACAATACATATTATACAAAATTTATATGAGTGTAATAAATACATTATACATACAACCAAACGGATGGGACGATGTATCACTTTATTCATAGAGCTTCGTATTGAACGGTGAGCTTAAAAGGATCTTCCCAATGCGAGTGGTATAACTTATACACAATCAACAAATGACTAAGTGAAAACATTATCCTTAAAAGGTATCGCACATCATGACGATCTGTTGTCTCGTACTCTGTTTACCTGCTAAAATGAAACTCGGTTGTCTTATGAAATAGTTTCAGTCGTGTTGACGAGGAGACAATTAACGTAAGACTCTGTTCGTTTTTATTTTCAGACCGTGTTGCAGGACTAAGATAATTGGGTAAGCCAAAAAACATGTAAGTAATATTTGATGTATTAAAGTAATGGGAGTCACCAGAGACATCACTTTCAGGCCGCCTGATGCCAGTAGACTCTGAGCTCTGTAATACGAGCTCTGAGCTCTGTAATACAGATAGAGATGTTGAAACACCAATAAAAATATACTAACCTTCGGCCTCAGATGGAGTTAAACCTTCACCATTCTGGAAATAGACATTACATTGAATTAGAAGATGAAAAAGATCTGTCTTTGTTTGGCCTTCTAAAGAGCTTCTATAAACATAAACAGAAAGTATATTATTTCTCATATCAAGTTACTAAGCACATAATATCTATCCACTGGTTTGGAAGGCACAAGGCACTAGTTAAGAGTCTTACCATTCTGATAAAGTCGGTATATGTTAATCGTGACAACAAGGTTGGTTCCCTTCCAGTGGATGCTGATATCACAGACTAGGTAGTTGTTGGTAGATGACAAGTTAACGTTCGCTTCCAGTGGATGCTGATATCACAGACTAGATAGTTGTTGGTAGATGACAAGTTAACGTTCGCTTCCAGTGGATGCTGATATCACAGACTAGATAGTTGTTGGTAGATAACCAGGTAACGTTTGCTTCCAGCAGATTCTGATATCACAGACTAGGTAGTTGTTGGTAGATGACAAGTTAACGTTCACTTGCAGTAGATTCCGATATCGCAAACTAGGTACAGTTGTAGTTGTGGTTGAAAAAAATAGTAAAGGGACATGAAAACATGTGTCAACTACCAAAATGATTATTGTATCACGTTTCTAAGGTTAATAACAGGATTAAACTCAGGGATTAACCGAGGGGATTATCTCTTGTTATAATAAACAATTTAATTTTGTCGATCAACAATGTTTACAGTCAATTTATCTTAATAGGTATAGCTGATAATCACAGAGGGCCGTGTGTGATTCAAGCATATTTTTCGCTATTAGTGACGTCATCAAACACTTAATTTTAGTGGAATTGCAGGAACCACAGACGACTGATTGATAAATGGTGTAAATTGATGCTATCAGTTATCCCGATACACAGAAACAATTTAGAAAACCTTTTTGCTATCCCTTTAAGTTGTCGCATAATTAAATATCTCGTACATATACTTGTATTATAGTTTCAATAGAAACCAGATCATATTCACCAATCACAGATAATTCTGAAATTTCAAGTTATCTCTAGATTTACCTCCCTTGGTTGCAAATCATCTTTGATGAAGTAACATTAAATTGGCGATATGTGTAGTAGAGGCGTAAAAATCAGAAAGTCCGATGACAAATCTATTTTTCGTAGAAAAATGCATATTAAGTCCCTTGCAATAACAAATATTAGACCCCACGTGCATCCTTATGGGAACGTGCATAAACCTCCGTGACCTAATTTAATATTTGGACTATTAAAATAGTCTAAAAATACTGTAAGATATACCGTATTAGTATTATAATAACTTTATTTTATTATTGATATCTATATAAACACTATTTACAAACAATATAACAACACAATAACACTATATCCAATAACACTCCATGAAATCAAAACAAATTTCATGAAAAATTATTAAAAAGGTATAGAACACTTAAATATATGAGCGAATAGAATATTCATTTATAATATAAAAATATCTTAGGAAATAAATCTTTGCATATTAAGTCTACTTTCAGTTTATACCGGTTGGTAATAGAATTAATATAAGATACAAAAACCCGTTATATTTCTGAACACAATCAATACGTCTCTCGTAGTAAATTTTGGTTAATTCATTTGAATACATTTCGAAATTATCGCCATAGTCCAATTATCGATAGATAGAATTATAATTTCTTCCTTCAGTCTTCCTTATGTTAAGTTAACTTCCATTAAAAGAAAACTATCCCTAATAATGTTGAAATATATAAATCAAAATCACATATTTATTGAATGAGATTTACAGGTTTCAATAAATAGTTCCTATATTGAAGTACATGTATACTCCAACTTCCTTTCTTTCGCATCCCAAGTTAATTATTGTTTCTAAAACCCGCATTATCTGTAACCCTTAACATTGTGTAAAAACATTTCACATTTCACACATGACAGAGTTATCATCGCACCGACATCTTACGGCTTTCAATTTTCTTTTCTACGTTTTCTAACTCAGTCTGAAGCGAAATTTTCCTCTTTTCAAAAGCCCGTAATGCGTTTTGATCTGACTTTGAAAGCTTATTTAGGGGTTCGTTCTCACCTTTCTCCTGGCGAACTATAGTCATTTCAATATCTGCGGGTGTTTTATTCAGGAGTCGGGGGGCAGTGAGGGAGATAGCTACAGCCCCGAGGGGTGCGGTGATAATTATAACCAATACAGCCATTGCCAGAACCTAGAAGGAGAAACAAAAGGGCATGCCCTGATTACACCTAATACAAATTAATAGGATGAAGAATGGTTCAAAGACCACCCGTCAGCCCCCACCACCCTCCATTTATATTTGTTTTACCAATTTTACAAAGTTCAGTCTCTTAAAATGAATTTAGAACTGAACTATTCTGCTTCACAGCAAAGCGTCGTTCCTGAACATTAAACATTCATGATTTACAAGAACCACAACAACATTCTATGGATACAACCATCTCTCCATTCCTCAATATGATGCAGGATTTGCAGGAACAGTGATCGTTGAATAAGGAGCTGCAACTCTTTGTCGTCTGGGGCGCCGAGTCCTCAGGCAAAAATCGATTATTTTGAAAAATATATAATAATACTCTTTTACCTTAGTGCCAAGTTCTATCAATTCGGGGTCGCTTCCCTTTTCACGTGCTGTATCTAGAGCAACAGAACCTACAGCCGCCTGAAATTACACATAAAACTGTCAGAAACACTTATAAATTGTGTTCAAGGTAGCTAGTCAGACGGTGAAGAAGTCATATTGAGGAACGCAACAGTAAATTTGATGCATTTTCAAAACATATGAACCATAAAAGTGTTATTATATTTTATTATACGTACTTAAAGAGAAATAGTATATCCTTAATAATGCTTTTTATATAATTGTTATATGTCCTTCTAATTGTTACAAAGTATGGTCCCAGCTGTTGGAGTTCCCGATGCGAACTTTCGTTATTTTCTTTCATACTGTTTAAACACTTACCTGTACGGTAGCTTTGGGTAACCAGGCAAACGGTACGAAGAATCGTTCCTTCCAGTTTAATTCCGTACCAAACATTACGAAGAACGATACAATAACCCTGATTGTTAAACCAATAAATAATACCCCCGTACCAGAACCTAGAACATAAAACATTATTTTAATCACTTGGCCCTTATACCTACTGAATAATAACTAATAACTATCAACTCTTATTGGCCCTTATAGATTTCCTTCCATTTGTTTCACATTTGAAATTCTAACACATTTCTAACTAATTTGTATACGTTTTAATCCCTTGTGTACTAAGCAAGTCGATGACGTTAATATTCATATGAATTCAGATGGTGTGTTCTGCAAATTTTTCTTACCTATAAGGTCGACCTTGACCTTCGAAATATCTACTTCCGCTCCGATTAAACCAAATAATAATGGTTGGAATATCTGCCACAATCTGGCGAAAATTTTTGTAACTTCGTTCTAAAAGGATACAGTAAACACATTTACACGAAGAATGGTTAAAGAAAACTAAGTAGATAACTAGCCAACGATTGGACAAAATAAATAAGGTTCATGCAAAATGTGACCACGAGATTTCAATTCACATAGTAGCTCCAGATAAACAATCCAAAGCCATTGGCTCCCTAGTCAGAACAAATCTTAAACAAACTTACGTTCCCAGCCCAACCATCACGTCTCCATCCATGAGCAGCAACAAACGCCATTGTTAAACAGGCTAGAGCACCTGCTCCAGGAAGCTCCAGAGTTCGGCTTCCAAACACCGAGAACAAGCCACCCCCAAATATCAGAGCAAATCGATAAAATACAACTCGGCTCTGAAAATGAAAAAAATAAAAGATTTTCTTCATGTCTTACGCTTTTTTAAAATTATTTCTAAAATGTAAAAAATATGACAACCCAACTTAAACGTATAATTAAAATGGTGCGACAAACCCTACCTTACCACTTGGGTAGCCCTAGTGGCATAAAGATATATATATATATATATATATGTGCTGCCACGATAGATCGGTGAATCGATGTACTAATACTTGACGATACCTTCAAGAAACATTGATGAAAGAAACCACCTAACTGACTAAAATTGTTACTTGTACAAATATACATATCGCCTACGACATATACGTATCGTATAGAGAACCTTGTATCGCGATACGCATCGTATCGTGGCATAATTTACGCGTGCTTATACAGAGTTTTATTGACACACATATACAATTAATTGAAAACTTTAATAAATCACTAAAATTGTCTTACACTGTCTTTATTGGGAAGATACCACAGAATGACCCCAAATATCAGTCCAAACGCCAGACCAGCTACTGCCTCTATAGGTCCATGTATCAGCGTCATGGCTAGATTTCCTAGAATCACACGGAAAATATACAATCTCAATGATCTTAGTGAGCAAATGGAATAATATGAGTCATGCTAGGCAATGGCTGTCATTTTAATACTTTTACTATCAGCCAATGGCGAATCGTGAATTGGGAAATTTTAGTTTAAAATCCAAGACATTGTTTTGAAGCCATTTTCTGAGTATCTAGGTAAAACTAATGCGCATTATATACGAAACTATATGGTATAAATTCCTTTCGTTTTGTACTCTTTACATGCTTACATCGAATGACATTTTGTCTTACCTTCAGAGAAAGCTATACCCAGAGCGATACCGAAACCACTGATAGCTATAACATCATCTAGACTACCAGCAGCTATAACCATGGTGGGAATCCCCTTGTCTGTCCCTAGCTTCTCTTCCTGTAGCTTCAACATACTGGGTACAACAACGGCAGGAGATACGGCAGAGTGGATGAACCTACAACGGGAGATTATTAACTTTTATTACTTTGTTCAAACTTTTTAAGATTTGTATTGTAAGCGTAACCACCTTTTCAAAAAACCTAACTGTCCAAATGCATACGCTAGAGTGGATGGGCCTTCGAAGGGATTGTATAGAAGTTTTATAAATTATGTATGTGTATGATATTCTGTGGTTTCTGCGATTCCAGTTAATATACCGGTTTTATGTCGTCACAATAACAATAGAAATCTGTCTGTTCCTGGGCATTGTTCTACAGAGGATGCGAGTTGTAGGAGCCTCGACATTGTTAGAAACAAACTAATCAGACGAGGATGTATATCAATCACAAATGAGGACAAATTCCATCAAGGAATTCTGTATTTGTTATTGAAATGGTTTTATCATGGTGTTTGGATTTGTTAAATTATACGAATCAGTCAAGGATACTTACCCTAACATGAAAGCCCAGGACCAGGGAAATCCTAGAATACCCCAGGCGGCTACCCCCACCGTAACAGCTTCACATAAACAGGGTAGGGCAGCTAGTCTCAGAACCACAAACGATAGCTTCTTCAACGCCTGTGGATCTAAACCTAGACCCGCTCGAGTTAGGATGATAACTAACGCGATCGCTCTGAAATAAAATGATATGAAATGAATGGAATTCTACGTCCTACTCTTCTGCACCTAATGAGCTGATGAATACGGGAAACGCCATGCTGGATACAATGACGGAAAGTTCGCCAGGACAGCGGTATTAGCCTACTCTTGTTGTCATTTCCAACTGTGAAGGAATCACTAACGCGATCGCTCTGAAATGAACAGATTAGAATAAGATTCATTACAAGAACCACAAGAAAGTGTGAGCAATTTTCTGTAATAAGTTTTTCACGAGAATTCGATCTTACATTAAAACAGAAAATCTGTAGATAAGAGGACTGGACTGTATACAGTTAATTAGTATCAGTCCATTATGAATTGAAATTGAATGGAGTTTTACGTCCTACTCTTCTGCACCTTATGGGCTAGTGAAGACGGACAACGCCATGCAGTGTACAATGAAGAATTCGTATTCAAGATGACGGACGTGTTCCTACCTTAAAGCAGACGACCATTGTTTGTCTATGCTCTCAGCAAAATTAATACCTGGAACATTTCTCAATAAACATCCCAATAATAACATTCCTAGAAATAATAAACATATACATATACTTTGATACACAGGTATAGGCATCTGTCTGTTCTCCGGTCCATTTTCTACTCATTCAATTTTTAATCGCTGGAAAAGGCACAGCATAAAATCATTTGAAACTTTGAAAAAATGCTGACTACGATCTTTTATAGGGGGCATTCTTGCATTCTCAAAATCTACTGTGCAGGTAAATGTAGAAGAAAATATAAGCGACAATAAGAGAACTATTGCGGGGTTGTTTACCTAGCACCATCCCGTTCCTCTCATCTTTCAATTAGAATTAAATCGATATGGCACTGCGCAGCAACAAACTGACTTACCTAATAAGGGAGGTAATCGAATCTGTTGGACATTTAAACCAGCGATAATACACAATGGAAACAATATAATCATTCCAAAATAACTATGATAGGGTAAGGCTTCGTCTTCTTTTAACGCCCAAACTACAGCCCATAACATTAAAATAGTCAATAAAAAGACTAGCCAGCGGGCAGCTCGTCCATGGGGCGGACATCGTATAGCGTATAAAAATCGTTCCGGATATGACGCTTCGAATTCTAATGGATGATATTTGGTTCGAAATGGTCGTGAAATTCTGTTGCAACACCAACGCAGTTTTGAACACCGTCCTCTGTACGACTCTCTGGAACTGTCCGTTTCGTTCTGCCCATATTCGCTTTGTGTGGCATCAGCGAACGTAGGTGTTGGGTCGTTATTCTCTTCTGTTTTGTTCTTTAATAATATATCTGTCACTTCCGGTTTATCCGTCTCTGATGGTAACGTCATGGTGACGATTCACCTGAAATTGTATTAAATATTATAAAATTAATTTTTCAATTTCAGAAATAAAGCGGAAATTTTGTTAGGATTGGCATTTTGGATCCCATTGAATCTAACCTTCTTACACTATAGAGTGTGCAATGGGAGACATTTTGCCAAACAACATAATTCGAAAGACATCTTTTAGATTTCCCTCCATTGGATTCATTGGATCTTTTAACCTCACAGCTCCGGCTAGAAAACACCAATTGCATGTCTACCGGCTAATCCTTAACCTTCCAGATTCAACAGTTATCAGTAGTTCCAATGAGCTTCCGATTTACACTCAAGACTTGATATCCAAATTACAGAACTCTTCATATAGGAACCCTACTACACATACAACTTTCAATTATATCCAAAACGTTTAACCAAAAAACCCTACCGCAGTGTCTTCTTTCAATGTTGTTAAGGAAAAAGCATTAGTCACATGATGTTCACGGATACAAATACTGTTACTGTTAATTAGGCCTTCATTATATTTTTAATTAAGTTGCATTTCATCCAATTAAAATCCACGTGGATTTCATATATGATGTGATATATAAAGACCTTTCAATTGAACTGAAGCAATATCATTCTCATATCACCTTAACAATAAAGAACCGCCAGAGGTAAAAAAAAAACAATACTTCACATAATAGGGTTTCAGTTAAATCCCCTTGTGGACGCTATAAAGGTAATGATTGGATGACATTGTCGTGCAATTAACAGCTGGTAAAAGATAATAAAGGGGTTTATGAGATAATAGATTATGAGGCACACCTTCTTGACATCTTTCATCCTTCAAGACAGTGTCAGCTTATTGTGGGATTAATGCTGCAATCTAATTAAAATAATATTTGCACCAGTTACCTCCCTTGAACTATAAAATTTAAGCAAACTTGTCAGTAGTTTTTTATATACCTTTATATCTTTGAGTATATAGACGGGTTTTCTTTATTACCCTAAATATATTTTCATCTCAATTGAAATCTAACATAATTTTATACCAATTGCGTTCTAATGACGTAATCTATAACCTAACATAACACGTCATAGAGAGCTCGTTTATTAATGCTAGCGAAACCAAAAGACGTAGCATTGCTCTAATTTGGGTTTCAATATCCCTAGAAAGAGATCCTATCTGACACGGCTTTGATAGATTAATAAATATCAGCGCATTGGTGAATAGAATTACGGCATGTCACGATACAGGTATCGTATTGCGTGGTCGTGTGTTGATACAAAACACTAAACAACTCTGTATACACATATGAACTGACTTCTTTCAAATTTAGAAGAAATCAAAGGTTGAAATTCCATGAGTAAATATAAAATTGCTTTAATAATTTACTAAATATCATTTTCATGGTGTCTACCAATAGATAGCTGTAATAAATCATTGAAACCTTGTAAATAAATAATATCTGTCTATTACCCAATAAATGAATATTCATATCACATGGTGGTGAAGTATCAATATGCATTGTAAGCTTATTGATAATAAAAGATTTTTATAAGATATCTTGGATGATGTCCCCAGTCTTCTCTTTACGACGATATGAAACAACAATATTATCATTTTAATCTTTCGTTTTATTTTCTTCTTTTGCTCTTTCCGTAATTTAATTTTTCTCAGATGAACTTAGGAGCATTCATTAAGCTACAGCTACGGGCTGTTCCGGTTCAAGATTCCTCGACAGTTGGAAATCGCAAAAAGAGTAGACTGGTACCACTGCGTGGCATTGTTCGTCTTCATTTGCGCAAATTCATTTCATTTCATTTCATTTCACTTCATCCATTTGTTTTGACTGGAACACCGAAATAATCTGATTCTATCAACTCGTATAACCGATGACAATAGATCTGTCAGCGGTACTTCATCACTAACTGTCTGTCAATAATAAACAATAAAAATACTACCTGAGACTAATCATCATTAACATTGTATATAATATATCTGCCTGGGGCAGGTTAATTATGAAGTTTTATAAGTGGCTTATCAACTTTGACACATGAGTAGGCTACAGTTTTCTGCATAAGGCATGTCTTCAATCGAACAAGACACACATCGAATTGCGTTACACTTTGACTGCAGAATTCTTCTATTCAGGAAGACGCTTTCTTGTCTGACAACAGAAAGGCTGGAAGATCAAAATTGTGTAAATAGAAGCTATAAGTGTATCTTATATACATACAAAGACTAGACAATCAGAATGGTATAAATAGAAGCTATAAGTGTATCTTATATACATACAAAGACTAGACAATCAGAATGGTGTTAATTGAAGCTATAAGTGTATCTTATATACATCCAAAGGCTAGACAATCAGAATGGTGTTAATTGAAGCTATAAGTGTATCTTATATACATCCAAAGGCTAGACAATCAGAATGGTGTTAATTGAAGCTATAAGTGTATCTTATATACATACAAAGACTAGACAATCAGAATGGTGTTAATTGAAGCTATAAGTGTATCTTATATACATCCAAAGGCTAGACAATCAGAATGGTGTTAATTGAAGCTATAAGTGTATCTAATATACATCCAAAGGCTAGACAATCAGAATGGTGTTAATTGAAGCTATAAGTGTCCCTAACATACATACAAAGAGTAGAAAATCGCCAAAAAATTCCTTTTATTAAAGTATTGTATGTAGTACATACGTACTGAAATATATTATCCATATAAATTCAAGGGTTCGTTTATCATAAAATATTTACAACATCCCATGCTCTCACTTGTGTAAAATGTATACCATAATTTATATTCAGGACATGCACTGGCTGGTATAGACTTTAAAGTGAAAGGTATTATAGGCTACTACAGGTTCACAATTTGGCACACCAAATATCATGCCTTTGCTAACAGACCGTGCTTGTCATATCGTTAAAAACAGGATGAATATCTTGTGAGCTGTACTGGTACAGATCAAATTCACCCTTGATAGATCATAATTTGATCAATACGAAGAGGTTTGAAAAAGGGTCAGTTAGTAGAAAAATACCTTAGTTAACCTTAGTTATTATCCTATAGGGTTGTCAACTTAGACATCATCTTTTACAGAGCGCCCACATGACTTATATTGTTACTCTGTATCTAGGGTTGTCAACTTAGACATCATCTTTTACAGACCGTCCACTTAACTCATATTGTTACTTTGTATCTAGGGTTGTCAACTTAGACATAATCTTTTAAAGAGCGCCCACTTAACTTATATTGTTACTTTGTATCTAGGTTTGTCAAACTTGACATCCCTTTTAGAGTATCCATGGCTAATAATGTTAATTGAATAATTTCATTATTAGATATAATAAAAATGACCACTCCTATCACGACAACTATGTAGTATTCGACCTAACTGACGGAAGACCTGCCAGACCGGGATAAAATAACTGGAGCGGTTTACAAGGAAAACTATATTTTATATCAAATCGTGACTTGATTTAATCTGAAATTATTCCGGATAAGATTCACTTGGCCTATATTTACAGTACTATATTTTTAATTTTTTTTGTACTATTTCTGTCAGCTGTCAATCTGGCTACAGTAACAATAAATTGTGAAGACGAAGAGATTGTCGTATCCTTCTCAATCTGCTGCCGATTGTGGTTTTACGAATATACTCCATTATCTCCAGAACCAGCGATTAATTACCATATGTTGATTTCTCGAGAACATTGGCTATTAGCTGGTCTTTTGCAAACGTCCAGGTTGGTTTCTCAAGGAATACAAATAAGGTTCTCTAAAGTCCCGTCTACAAGCTGGTTCTTGCCAGACATTGATTTTAAAAGGATAACAACTTGGGTTCTCAAAACAGTTGACAACCAGCAGGTCTTTTGCAAACCTCTAGGAAATGGTTTCCTAAGGACTACAACTTAGGTTTTCTGAGTTCTTTAGGATCCTGTCTACCAGCTGGTCCTTACAAAACCTTTCGACATTGATACGACATGGACAACAACTTGTGTTAGCAAGCAAGTTGTCCACCAGCCAGTCCTTGGCTAAACTCACTGATACTGATTTTAGGGGTTCTCAAAAACAGCAAATAGCTGGCCTTTATCAAAACTCTATGAAATGGTCTCTTAACGAAAACAACGTAAATTTTCTGGACCCCTGGCAACCAGCTGGCATTTTGCAAAGCTCTATGATTAATACTGAGATTCTCACTAGTCCTTGTCAAGCCTCCCTACTTGGATTTTAATTGGATAACAAGGAGACGCCTTTCAATCGGCTTATTTTCCATACTCTATGGTAAAAAACGGAGGGTCGTCTCCAAACAATTTGATCAAGTTCTTTAAACTTTCGTATACTGTCCCTGATTAAAGGACACTTGTTCAAATCAACGGGAGTTACTGCCTCAATACTTTAACAGACCGAGCTACTGTATATCCCTGCGGGATACTTCACTTCTTTATTGTTGACGAGTTGTCGAGTGCAGTAAAAATGAAACAAAATCAAGATAGGCTTAAAAGCAATCCTAGAAAGTGTTCAGTCATGAGCGCTTCTTGGCCAACGCTTCTCATCATCTCATTAGCCATAAGACCACTGCTTTAAAAGAAACCTAAAAACAATGTTATACCTTGTAAATAAAAGAAACCTACCTATATTCTCCGTTAACAACGAACACTATCAACTTTTAATACGGTTTGACATACAGTCTCAGATTCTTGATGGATTGCTGGATAATCGTAACATTTTATAACCAACAAGTTTTAACTATTTGTTTTTACAAACGATGCATCACCTACTGACTGCAGGGCCCGTCAACTGCCTCGTCAATGGGGTCGGTAGAAATGAAGACATTCGATGGAGGCGGTACCCAACAAGTCCAAGTGATAAATTATAAAGTGTAAGAAAAACTTGTCATTTCTTTTGACGTGAAGTAATTTAAGATCTTCAGAGTTACGACACGATTTGATTCTAAATGGTTTGAAAGGATCTAAGTCTCAGTTTGTTTTTTATGTGGAACTGTGAAGGTATCCAAGTATTTTCTTCAGTATATTTATTGGCGTGGGAGTAACAACTGAAATCATTATAGGCGTCTACGGCGATAAAAGGTAAATTTTGAATTAATATTGTTGTGGCAAAACTTTTACACTTAAGTTTCCATGCTTGTTGAAGACTCTGTTTTAGGTTTGAAATAGACGAAAAGATATCTTCTAATGTTATCCGATATTGGCATGGAGTAAGCATTCAGAGGTGAATTGGAGGAATCATCATCTTACGCACATGTGTATGTGACACCATCATGTACCAGCAATTGTCTGATGTGTGGAATCTGTTACCACTGTCAAACACATCATCCAAACCACTAAAAGGAAATCGACATACGCCTATCAAAACAATGTATTCAAATCAAAAGAAGAAAACTGGCATGTACCTGTCCAACCCTGAATTCATTTCGGCAAAAAATCACAATCTGACAGAATTTCAAAACCTTGAAACGAGTTGATTCTACAGAAAATGAATAATCATCAATTCTAGAATAATTCTATAAGGACTGTGACGGCTAACACCAGGGATTTACTGTATATCAAATCACTCTGAGACACCCAGTGCTATTCTGTAACCGGTTTTGTCAACTTGGTAACCCTCTAGGAGAAGAGACAAATCTTGATCTAGAGTATGTCAAATCCCTCTGAGACACCCAGTGCTATTCTGTAACTGGTTTTGTCAACTTGGTAACCCTCTAGGAGAAGCGACAAATCTTGATCTAGAGTATGTCAAATCACTCTAAGACACTTAGTGCTATTCTGCAACTGGTTTTGTCAACTTGGTATCCCTCTAAGAGAAGCTACAAGTCCTGTTTAATATTTGTAATTATTAATTACACAACAAAATGGTTTATACCCTATAACGATTGGTTAAGCGAGATATATCAGACAGCTACTGTTTCTCTGGAAATCGTTACTCTTGACCCGATGCCACTTTACGACTGGGTTTATCAACTGGACATTACGTTCTCTATGTTAATTTGGTGTCTTTATTTAGCTACAATACTGTACCAACTCGACCCAAAGATGGGAAATAATAGTAAAATAATTTTCATTATGAAAAAGACAAAAACATTTATCACCAACTGTGTTTGAGATATTTATATCTGACAGGACAAGTTTTTTTGTACCTCCGGGGTACGTCGTCATTAACACAACATTTGACATTGTTTCGTCATTCTGAAACCATCCAGGGCATTACAACATCTTTGATTTATTACAATATTATCTGTTGATAGATATTTCAACTTTTTATTTCATTTTCTTTTTTACATTGTGTGTGATTTTTCTATAGTATTTAAATTTGATTTACGCAAAGTATAAGACGTCTGGATATCGTTTTAATACCAGAAACGTGGTCTTGTCATTTCTAATTAATGATTAGAGAAAGCAAGAAAGAAACAACTACATCTCACAAGAATTGCAACTTTAGTTCTTCACGATTACCCCGTCTATTAGCTGGTCCAGGGTCATGTGATTTATTGTATCGACGAACATGGCCTTCAGACCGATGAGCTCAATATATCTTAGAATTTAACAGATCGTTTTATCTTGTCAATGATGATTTGTGACAGTCAACTATTGTAACACCGATCATCTATCACGGTTTACTCTGGTCGACATACTTCGACACACATTTAATTTATCTACATGCAGCAAACAGAGTGTATATTAAAAAAAACCATATAGGTCATCTATATAAATTAAAATCAATATAGATCTGAGAAGGAATACATACAGGCTGACCTTAAAAGGGAAAGAACTCCGACTAGTTTCGTTAGTTCCTTGGAAGCGCCATTGCGAAAGCCTCCAGTAAATCGCCTGCTAGAAAATCTTGAAATGATTCAAAAGATTTGGTTCATCCTGAAACAGAAAGCCAGAAACATATTAAAAGTAATATAGATGTGAGAAATGAAGAGATACAATTTTGTACAGGCCACTTTTCTAGACTGTAAACATTATCTTCGACCAAATCGCTTGATTTGGATATAAGAAAGCTCGCTATTGGAGTCAAGGTTTGAGTTAATAAAAGCTTGACAGCAATAGCAAGCTTTTTTGAACAAAGTATTAACTTAATAACTACAACACAATTGAACAGAATTTTGCACCTCTTTCTTTCACATTGCATGAAATACAGAAACGTTAGACAAACATCACCCTTTCAATTTTATATGTAGGCCCACTCGTCTCGAGAATTATTTATAACCTGAATGTTAAGGGACTCTGGGACCATAGAGATCACCAATGGGGTATGGATAGTTAAAATGTCCTATTAGGTTTCGAACCGCTATTATTATTCACAACCATATGCAACTGGTGATCGCTATGGTGTGGAGGCATCTTCAAATGGGTGATGTCAATTCAAAAACAAAAGGAATGGGTAAGTTGGAGACATTACCAAAAATAATATACCATTTGACCCTGGGTGTCTGTCGGGGTCAATATTTTTTAAATAATCTGACCCCTCCACCTTTAGCGGTTTGTTTAGATTGAATAACCACACGTTAGAGATCAGACTTGAGGTTGGTTTCCTTGTTAAACTAAAGGTGCTACCCGGAACTATGGTATTCACTCTATTCTTAATGAATTTGACTAATGAATTGGTTTTCTTAAAGGAACAAGAACAAATAATTATTCTAAAACACGCTTATATCTGGCTGCAAGGTAAACATTCGTTCCCTTAAGTCAGTTTGTCAGACCAGGGGCAGCGACAGTCTCCTAGAACTTGGTAGTTAGGGCAATATCTCAATAAATAGCTATTGTCGGAGTCAAGATTCCAAATGTTTTTGGTGACTGTACAGTTTCAAGTACCCCATAGAGCTGCATACACATTTAACACTGATAATACAATACAAAAATCTTATAAACGTATTTTTCAATTACCAGGCAAACTAGGGCCTAAACCTTGATAGAAAGATCCCAGGGAAGTTTGCCTAGTGCAACCGGGTATCTATAATAAAGTTTCTATTATTACGCTTATATATTTATTTATTTAAAAAAGTGTTGGTCATTTTCCTTTAACCAGTTAACATCCATTGTTCTTGTTTCATTGACGCAAGTTTGAATATTTTTTACTCATTTCCTGAATATCGTCAATTCTTATACCACTGTTGTTTGAATAATGTTTTAGATTGGTGAGCTCCGAATAACTGTCAGCCTTGGGATCAACTTTGAGGAGAAATTGTAGGATTTTTTGTTAAACCTTGAATCCGAGAAGTCAGTTGGAAAGAACTTCATTCTGTTAAATCTTGAGTTAACCCAAAGAAATAAGTGTTAGTTTCGGAAAAAAAATTTGAACCCAAAATAACTTATTTTATGTGTGTCAAGTCTCGAATGAATTCCTCAAACTCTTGTATGGAATAATTTGACAAACAAACCTGTTATTTGAATTTCTTAGGAAAAAGGAAAAAGAAGACGACAGAATAACCAACATGGATGTGGCGGGGAGGACCAGGGGTCCGCGGTGTATGCCGTGTAGGGCAGACTATAATGTACCTGACGAGGGGGCCGGGTGTTGTGAGAGGTTGAAACACGCCTTTATGTGCCCGCCACATGGGAAGGTAGCCATGTGGATATCCAAGATAATAGCGGCAGCAGCTATATGGGGAACTTTCTGGGCTATAACTGGAGATCAAGCTCTACCAGGTGGTAATTTCTTCGCCTTGTTGGTGCTGATTTATGGCTGTGTAGTTGCTGCTGCTCTGATAGAGTTAACCCCCTTTCCTCCCTTGTTAGGTAAGTCGCTTTTCAACATTCTTGAATATAAACAAGCTATTAATTTGAATATTGGTCGAGGTAGATCAGTATTTTATCGATTTGAATTTTAAAATGGCATACAAATGCTTCTAACTGTCCACTATCGACCAATGAAGGCTACAACGTTTTATATGGATTGAACCCCTCTGAAACCTTCTCTTCATACCCACAAACCAATCCTTATAATATCAAGCTAGTGCGACCTTTATTTCATTAGCCCCCTTCCTCTCAAGCCAGCGTTTTGATTGGATTGTACAACAGTGAATACATCCAATCAGAATACTCGATAGAAACACTGCAAACATTATGTCTATCGTTTACGGACATTTTGTCGTGACCTCTGATAAGCTGTATCAACACTTACATACTTCTGTGACACAAGAATGGACATTGCAGTCAATTACGAAATTTGAAACCGCTAAGACGGAACTAGAAAAAAGGGTGTTTCAAAGTTCGTTGTTCTATTGAAGGTATGTTATTAGTCGGATTCTGTCTCCGAAACGTTCCCGGAATTGACATTGGTAGAGATATAGAGAAAGCTTGGGCTTCAAATTTAAGGTGAATATCAACGACTTTTATAGAAATAGAGTTTTACGTTCTATATGTCTGCTCGGATTTGGCTAAAGAGGAGGAATCAGGGCCTAGTCATTATCTTTCTTACAGAGTTTACTGTTACTGAGCTCGGTTTGTCTAAGCCAGCTACAAAACAAGCTATTACTTATGCATCCGAAGCTCTGAAACAGATGGTCAAAGCTTAATTCCGCACGAACCTTGCTGATTCAATGAACGAAATACGGCACTAGTATGGGTCGAACCCAAAAGTTCATGATATGAACGAAATAGAAAAAGTGCTTTGGTTTACTGAATGAATTTGCTGTTTTATCTACTCTAGAACTATAGCGTTGGTGGTAATCTTGATCCGAGCTGGCTCCGGGTTGGATCCCAATGCTCTTAGGAAGGTTAAGTGGATGGCGCTAAGACTGGCGCTGTTCCCCTGTATCGTTGAAGCTGGTGTTGATGCTGTTGTCGCTCATTTCCTGCTGGGATTTCCCTGGATCTGGGCTGTCGTTCTCGGGTAAGTTGCTGGTTTCGTTTTTAAATGTTATAGAGGTGTGGTAAACGTTTAGAAAGTCCATGTTGTACATAAAACGCTTGAACTGTGATACTATTTAAACATCAGCATCGCCTTGAAGAAACTTCCTTTTACTATTGTTCAATATCGCTCACCTTGACTGCAATAGACAGTACGCTTGTATCACGAAATGTAGTGAATTGGTTGGAGTGTACACAATATGGTTTTGTGTTTACAGATAATCTGTTGAGGCCTCTGATTTGCTGTATTCCCTAGCCTACGATCCAGTCAAAATGCTTCAATAACAATCATTCAATGATACAAGATATTTGGCTTTTTCAGTCAAGGTATGGGTACGAAGTTCACAATAGCTCTCCGATGTGAAAAATGCCCTACTTCTATAACTATTTTTATGAAATTGGGCTTTGTTTTAGGTTCGTTATGTCAGCTGTCTCTCCCGCCGTAGTTGTTCCTAGTATGATTGGAATCCAAGAGAAAGGTCTTGGAGTGGACCAGGGAATCCCTACCCTTCTGATTGCTGCCTGCAGTGTTAATGACGTCATAGCTATCAGTGGGTTTGGTATTGTTCTTGGCATGGCTTTCTCTAATGGTAGGTAACTTCTAGCACCCAGCGAGCTTGAATCTAGGGTTCGTTTACTGCACGTTGTGTATGATAAAGATTCATCGACACTGCGTTGCAAACCAGTTCACGATCCGTTTAGTTAAGCTTTCGTTGTTCTCTTGGAAACGATGGCATGACTTATGTAATTTTTGAACATTTTTAGCAAAATCTGACTATTTACATATATTCAAGAAAGAAATATATCCCCGGCAATGGCAAAGCTTTAAAACTGAAGACGATAGTACTAGTATCATTTTTATGCTATTCATTATGTCAATTAGGTGCAGAAGAGTAGGACGTAAAACTCCATCCATTTCATTTTATTTATCTTAGCTGATCTAATTTCACTTGCTCATTACATTTAGACTAGTAGAACGTAAAACTCAATTCATTTTATTTCATTTCATTGCAGCTGATCTGATCTACAATATATTTCACGGACCTCTCGAGTTGTTAATTGGTGTGGTGTTTGGTATGGGGGTCGGAGTTTTTCTGTGGTTCATACCCAATAAAAATAGTGTAAGTGGCCAATTTACTCGATGAGGGTGGGGGACTGGGACAGGACCACTTACCTGGTATCGGATGTTTAATGTCAAACACTCTAGGTGTATATTCAATAATGTCATCCTCTCCTTCGATAAAGGTGATACAAGTCAGTCATTACAGATAAGTGTAATAATATCTTATCACACAGTATGTCCAACTGCCGACAAATCAGTTATTATATATAGAAAGAAATTTTTATAGTTTTGCTCGATAACAAATATGATTGAGATTTAAATATCTAAGCCGTACAGGTTAGAAGTCAAACTATAATATTGGCTGATTTATTTCCAGAAAAACGTATTAATGTACAGATTTATCATGATCATTGCTCTTGGTTTATTGGCCACGTTTGGATTCCGGGTGGCCGGGTTCCCAGGGGCAGGTACCCTCGGGACGCTGATCTTAGCCTTTGTTGCTGGTATTGGATGGAGAAAGCGTGGCTGGACTAGTTCAAAAGTAAGTCTAATTCTATATTTTTGGTAAATTCTCGCTTGACTTAAGCATACCAAAGTTTCGTGTCCAATTCATCAGCAGATTATGACCAATTTACCGAATTTCCTATCATCTGAATGTTCATGTAATTGTTATGGTATATTGCCTATCGTAACTGGTAAACGTTTTATTATATTCTTAACCTTTGCTCCTGTTTTAAAAGAATTGAAAATTGAAAAATACTCTGTAGGCCTTTGTATGTAATGTAATAATGAAGTTATTTTCATTGAAAATATGACCCTTTATTTACCTAATATAATAATCAATAAACCATGATATATTTTCAGTTCCCAATTAAAAATGTCATGGCTAAATGTTGGAAAGTGTTCCAACCTCTACTGTTTGGTTTAATTGGTAATGCTGTTTCTATTGAGAATCTACAGAGCGGCAATATAGGTACGTTTCAATCTGATTAGTATCTTTTAAAACAGTATGTCTTAAATAAATTGATAATTTCAAAGTTATTTATTATTTTGGCAACTGTTTAAATGTTCATATATTTGGTTTCTAATTTCTTACAATTTTTATTCAGTTTTACGAATTTGAAAAAGCGATATCTTACTCCATTTTGTGTTCGTATGGTATATATTAATATATGATACTGCATTTTTTACAAATCCTACGATAAGACATTAACGAAAAAATTTGGGAGCTTTCAATATTTTGTCAGTTATTCAGTAGTTGAATTGGCCGAATGTAATACCCCGTGATAATTTTGAAAGACTTATTATAGATTAGCAACTTCCATAGTTACTTTTTGTTGATGCAGAGGTCTTTTTTGGTACCAATAGAAATAGAGTATAATAACTCAATGTATCATAACAAAACTGCAATTTTATTTTCTTTATTTAGGTCTTGGAATTGCCATGTTGTTTATTGGTTTAGGTTGTCGATTGTTCGTCACATTCTTCTCCTCCTACGGCATGAATTTTAACTTAAAAGAGAAAATCTTTATCACGATATCGTGGCTACCGAAAGCTACTGTACAGGTAGGACGCGATACTGTTTATTGATATTGATATCGAAGACTTCTGTATTATCGATATCATACGATATAATATCGTAGTTTTACATATGTATCTGCATAGTACGATATCGTGGTTGCTATCGTAATAACCTTTTTATTACTATACATCTTATATATCATACACCAACCTTTATGGCGATATTAACATTGATTTTTGTTACTATAACTGTTATTCTTGTTTCATCAGGCTGCTATTGGTCCCGTTGCCCTGGATACAGCTATAAAGAATGGTGCTGCTGATGATGTTCTCGGCCTGGCAACCACAGTAAGTTTTAAATTCTTTACTTCAATATACAGGTACATTAATGATGCAACTATATTGTATAAAGGTAGTATGGCTTATCATTGCAAGGTAGGCTGTGAGGTATACTTACTTAGAGAATTGTGAAAATAAATTTGTACGGTTTGATGTCAGGTGTAACTTTTAATTTGGTGGTAGTTTATAAACTAACATTATGGATTGTTTACTATTGGATAAAAAAGCACATTCATTCATTCAATTGTTTTGTACTCATTTACTCATTTATTCATTCATTTATTCACTCGTTTGTTTTGTACTCATTTACTCATTTATTCATTCATTTATTAATTCGCTTATTTTTCGTTCATGTAATCATTTCAATATTTCAGATCTTAACTTATGCAGTATTGTCCATATTAATAACAGCACCATTAGGGGCAGCAGGAATTGGATTATCTGCCCCTTTCTTGTTGAAGAAGACCGAAGTTACCATGGAGATCAACGTGGAACCAGATGACGATAAAAAGTTGGAAATAACAATTCCAGACTCGACTCAGAAGAATGGAATCTCTAACCCTGCTTTTACCAATTCCAATAGTGATGTATCTAATGTAGAGAGTACTAAATTTTAAACCTTCTCACTTATAGTTTACGTTTGTTGAATTCAATACTGCTGTTTTTAATTTGATCTAAAAGAAATGGTTAAAAGGTTATGTAAAAAAAAATTGTGTATCAGGGACACTGATAGCATCAATTTGCACCATTACAAAACTTAGGAGATACAAGCATATTTTGCGATAAGTGACGTAATTAAACACTTAATTTACGTGGAATTGCAGGAACCACAGACATCTGATTGAAAATCTGAACGGTGCGAATTGAAGTTATCAATGTCCCCGATACACATAAAATTTTTTATCAAACTTTTATCTTTAAAAGAGCTGGAAAGTTATACCTTGACCTTAAGTGTGTTTGTTTAAATGTTAACTATTTGTTATTGTTTGTAAATATGTATATAGACCTTGTTATTTTAAACCAGCGGATCCACATAACTTACAAATTAAGTGGCTGTATATTATTATAGGTAGTTTTATCAGGAAAATATATTTACATGGAGTCCTACTCTTCTGCTCCTTGGGCTCATAATGGGCAAGCCATGCAGTGTGCAATAGGCAAATTTTGCCAGGAATTCAGTTTTAAAACTTTTAGCTAAATTCTGTTATTGGTGAATATTTATATTTTCCCTGAAGTGTTGGTAGATATTCATTTAAAACTTAGATTGCGATTTAACATGGGACGAATTACCAAATAAAAGTTATTTAACTGGTGATTCAAAGTTGTGTACGTTTTACTGCATCACGGATAGGCCCATAGCTAGAGGGGTCGACAGAGAGGGGATTTGGAGAGGAGGGCCAACCCTTATCATACCAATTGTGAAATTGAAGTCAATTTATAGTTTGCTTGATAAAGATTGCTGTATGTGAATTGAAACGTTGCTTAAATTAAAGAGAAGTAGTATATCTATAATAGTGGTCTTATTTATCTAAAGTTACTATATCTATTAGTTGTATAACTTGATAAAGATTCCTGTATGTGAATTGAAACTTGCTTAGATTAAATAGAAGTAGTATATTATAATAGGATCCTATTTATTAATCTTATCTGCTTATGTTATTCATAAATCCATGTTAAATTGTATTAGAAATGTTAATTAGTTCTTTGTTTTAGAGGTTGATATACTATATTGTAACTTATAAATTCCGTTGTAATTAAGAGATGTATTTATTGTATATATAGAACCATTTTAGAATTGTCATAGATAGAAATGAATTTAGAGATTATAATTTTAGCTGGTTGTATACTTGATGGAGGTAACGGTAAATTAATAGCGTTTACCTCTCCTCTCATATACTTTTGCAATTTATCATGAGATACACTATTTGAATTCAGTATCCCCCCCCCCCCAGGAAACAAAATAACTCTTAAGTGGATACAACCAAATTGAGGCCTGGTATACACTTGGAAACAATTTTGGATGCAACATAGACTACTTGTGACTAGGTGTATTCCGAAAATGAGCGGAAAGGCATATTTTCTGAGGAAATAATTTGTTGATGGGGTTTCTGCTATTATATTTACGGTAATGTTGGACAGGAAGGAGGGGAATAGGTCATGCAGAATATATATTAGTTGGCTGGAAGAAGGTTCCTTTATTTTAGCTGGTCCTTAACCAAACATCCTGGCATTGATCTGTATGCAACATTAAAATTTCTAATTCACCATTTCAATTAGTTTTTCGTATCTTTGTTATGATGAGAACATCTTAATATTCCCGTTTATTCAACACCGTTAGCATTACTCACAAAAGATTTGATGTGGACTGGACCTTTTATACATCCTACAATATTTCAATATTTCTACCTGAAACACAAGGAAGGGGCTTTCAAGTCAAAATTCATTTTTGGGGAACATCCAGATCCCGTTGGTCTGGGGTATCTTCCGTAAAACGCTTGTAGAGGATTTAATATCGGTCTGAGTGAAACAGAGTTGTCTAACCTGTTGGAGGCCGATATCCATGCATTCAAGTAAGTTGGATCTTGATTCTATTATTTTACTAAATTTTTCTTTATATTTGACTTGTATGGTTCAAACTACGAAGTTGTATTCTTACAAAATCTTTGCAAAATCTATATAGGCCTAACAGAAATCCCACACTAACTTTTCAAAAGCCTTTCCATTTATTGTTCTGATATAAACGACTCTGTAAAAGAGGATTTAGTTAGCACTAATTGTATAAGAGCATATAAAGCACTAAAGTGATGTCTGTTATAAGTAATTTACTACAGTTGTTTAAGAGCATAAGTTCAATATAGCACTATTGTGATGTCTGTTGTAAGTAATTTACTACAGTTGTATAAGAGCATAAGTTCAATATAGCACTATAGTGATGTCTGTTGTAAGTAATTTACTACAGTTGTATAAGAGCATAAGTTCAATATAGCACTATAGTGATGTCTGTTGTAAGTAATTTACTACAGTTGTTTAAGAGCATAAGTTCAATATTGCACTATTGTGATGTCTGTTGTAAGTATTTACTACAGTTGTATTAGAGCATAAGTTCAATATAGCACTATAGTGATGTCTGTTTAAGTAATTTACTACAGTTGTTAAGAGCAAATTCAATATAGATAAAGTGATGTCTGTTATAATAATTTGCTACAGTGTATAAGAGAAAGTTCAATATTGCACTATAGTGATGTTGTTGTAAGTAATTTACTACACTTGTATAAAGGTAAGTTCAATATAGCATATAGTGATTGTTGTAATAATTACAAGGTAAAGCAAAGTTCAATAATAGCATATGTGATGTCTGATAAGTCATTTACTACAGTTGTATACGAGCATAGTTCAATATAGCACTATAGTGATGTTGTTTAAGTAATTTACTACTCATAATTGTACATAAGAAAAGCAAGACGAAATAAATGTTACACTTTTTAAGACAAGTACATAATACTGGATTCTGTTAATACCAAGGTAATAACACATTTAAACAAGTACATACCCACATTCTTTAATAATAATTTAAATACACATTTATACAAGGCAATATATCATGTCATTCTTTGTAACGTCATTACACATGTTCGTTAATAACAAGTTAGCATATATATTTTTTGAAAATAACAAGGTACATAAGGCAATTCTTCATAACTTGGTAGCATAACATATCTTTCATAACAAGGTACATTAACTACATTTTACATAACAAGGTATGAATAACACACTTTTTAATAACAAGGTAAATACACATTTCTTATAACAATGTAATGACACATCTTAAATAACAAGGTAATAACACACTTCTTCAATAACAAGTACCATTTTAATAATTCCTTAAGGTCAGAATTACACTTGTAATTATTAGAATAACAACATATTAAAGTACATGGGAATTGAATCTGTTCATGTCTACACACCATAGGAAAAAATTCAATAACAGACCCAAGTTCTTACAAATAACAATTAAAGACAGTGGCAAACAGCATCCTTTCTTTAACATGGTACTTTTTAATAGCTATTATTTTTATGAAAATGAAAATGACACGGAATTCCCAACTTGGTGGAAATATTTTCTCGAAGGAATGTAACTAATTTGCATATGTCTGTCACATGATGGATGTTAATTTGCATAATGGTTGTCTTGTAATGTTGGAATTATAGTTAATATTTTAACCCGTGGCATATTCCATCCGTTTTGAAATTCCCTGAAGGCGTTACACTGTGTCAGAGTTGATTAGATGAAAATATTAAAGAGATACATGGGATTGAAATGTTCATGTCCTACACCCATAGGAAAATAGACCCTAGGTTGCTTCACAATAACAATTAAAGATGCCAGCATCCTTTCTTTAACCTGGTACTTGTTTAAAGTGATACTTCCTCTTATGAAATGAAATGAATGAAGTTTAACGTCCAACTTTTACCTTATTGGCTAATGAAGACAGCACTACCTCTTAGAATGTACATAAAGTTTAATGGCTCAATAAGTGTATATATTCACTAGTAACATTGTGTTATACATATACAATAGAATCACTGAATAATCCATAATTAAGATAATTAATAAAAAAACTTCGAGGTGTTTTTCAATAATTACAAAGTTTTAAACCTTTATTGGATAATGGAGAACTTCTGTTATATAGTTATGGTATTGGGTAGGCACTATGATTTAAATATATATAATTGATATATTGAGCTCTATTTAAACGGATGATGACAATCAGTAATTTGCTGGTAGAAAATGCTGATGGTTAAAGAACGCTGGACTCTTTAATTTCAAATATTGTCAGTTTCTACACTGGGTTGTTTTTGTCTAAAAAAAATCTAGTTGAGATGAAAGTGTCTGGATTGCTGAAGGCTATAGTAATATTATCCAGACGGTAATGAAGTGTAGACTATATGATATATAAAGTAATGGAGCGAAGGGAAGTTTATTATTTTAATATTATCTAGTCATAAACCTAGTCACTTGGAAGATAAACTAACTATCAGCTTTGTTAGATTCTTGAGTGCCGTAAAATAAACGGCAAACTTTATAGTCGGCAGTACGTCAATAAAATTGTCATTATTATTTCATAATTATTATTTTCATTAAAATATAATAGATACCTCTTCAGTTGGACATGGATCACAAAGGTTGGTGTCCTGACAAAATCTCATTGCTCACTGCAGTATGTTACCAATCTCCATTAGCCAAATTTTCAGTTCAAGAAAACAGGAGCCTTGAATTGAAGAAGCATGTTGTGAAGTTTATGTATTAACAGTTAATGAAAGAAACCTGGTAAAGGTGATGATTGTAGTAAATCATGGTAAACCTATAGAATAGAAACCTAATAAATGTGAGGATGGTAGTAAATAATAAAGCCTATACAAGAGAAACCTAGTAAAGGTGATAAAGGTAGTAAGTGTATAGTAAGCTATACCATGAAAACCTATAAAATGTGATGTTTGTAGTAAATAATGAAGCTAATGGAATAGAAACCTTGTAAGGTATAATAATAAGAAGGTTAAAGGTTTAAATGAAATCTAACAAACATGAATCCTGTTATAAATATTGTAAATAAGAAAAATCTTATCATTAAACCTGTTAACGTTGACAAACCAAGACCTTAGCACAATCTGGGTTCAAATTAAGCAAAAAGGAATAAAAGTCAAGTTAGTTTATCATTACAAAAGTGGCATTTACCTCATTTGCCTCAAACCACCCTGTATATTAAAATCTATCCAGTAATAACAGTACAAATCTGCCTTGCCTTCATACCATAATATATATTTTTCAAATGCAATTGAATTTTATAGAAGATGTTCAATCTTTTATAATATCATAGGATACGGGAAATTGATTTGGGTATATTGAGGTATTGTTCTCTGTCTATATTCTGTTTACTCAAAAATTAACCCATTGATACTCACATGGATATTTCAGGACTTACAGATTTCTTGAAATGTGGACAAAAGGAGGTTTGGTTATGCCAATGTCTTCACACAATTCTCCTTATTGCTCATAGCATGGCTTTGTCCGTCTATCTTGGCACTGAAGTGAAAAATCTTAAAACTCCATTTATTTCTTCATCATAACAAGTATCATTTTAATTCATCCAAATATCAGAAAATTAAAAGAAGACAAGGTAATTAGTTCAAGTTTAATTAATTTTTAACGAATTAATTGCCATGTTTCTACAAATCTTTCAACCATATTTCTTCCTATAATTTAAATGGATATTTAAGTAATTGAACATTTTATCTTAATAATCGTGTCTTTGTTCTCTAACGTCAAGTCTGTTGATTGTTACCGTAGAGATTTGTCCTAACGTTTTTTACGGTAAAATGGTAAATTGTTAAAATGAGGCTGTAATGGATGATTTTAATCAAACAAAGAAATTAGTAGAAAAACTGAAATTGTTTAAAATACAGTCATGGATCAGAAACAGACCGAATTATACCCACTCAACTGTAAAATATCAGGTTAAATTCTGGTATTATTTAAAACTGTTTTAACTTGTCTAGGGATTGACCAGTATTTCGTTGTTTGTCATCTATAGAACAAAAATACTTTTTAGACTGATGAGAATTCTTTGAAGATGCTAGTTCCAACAACCTTCAGTTATGGAGAATCGGGGAACAAGAGGGGGAGAGGGGTAGAGGGCTTTTAGTATAAAGCATTTAAAAGCTCAATTATACAGAATTGGGGGTAAAACTGAGGGTGAAAGGCAGGTAACTATCCACCCTGGAAATGCCACTGATGAAGCCAGGGTTGAAGCTACAAGAAGTTGAGTACCAGCTCAAAATGGCAAAGTGAAATGAATTAAGGAAATATACGCTTCGAGTAATGGTTTGAATATAAACACACGAGTCAAATATGATTAAATCTTGTATATTAAGCATCAGTTAGATAATTTTTGTGCTGGTCAGTAAACTGTTATTTTCATGGCAGTGCCAGTCAACCAAGTTGAGTGCCAACTACTGCCGACCAGAACAGACTACAATCATAGTTGAAGCTTAGTTGATGTCAGTTTCTGGAGAAGAGAAATGATAAGTTATTGTTTTAACAGATGGTCTTATTGAAGCAGAAATGAAGAAATATAGCCACTTCTTTTCGCTTAACGGCAATTCAAAACTTGTCAAGGCAGAAATTCATACGATATTTTTACTAACTTCCCATTAACAAATCCTTGAGTTGTACTTGATTGGAAATCTTGTATGCTTGAAGCAGATTTAAACGAGCCAACAGGCCAAGTTGAAAGATCTTAAGCCACTTAAATACAATATACATTACATGAGTCAGAAGGCTGTGAAGACACCAGACGTTAGTCAGGATTATCCAGACATTTCTTCCTGTCCACCAGATGTCCACTCATTGTTCTCGGAGTAAATGTTTGTGTTCAATAAGATACTGATAAAAAGCAGTGGTTTTTCTACTAGGATCTTTCTCAACAATCTTAGATTAAAGAGATACTATCATTACCATCTCTAAGACATTTTTTATTAATTTAGAAAATGAGAACAATGTTAATAATTATTTATATATAAATTTTTACTTTATAAAGAATTGTTTGGATAAAATAACAAGAATTTCTTTAATATGTAATAAAGTATTTTATGTTAGCTCTAAGTTTTTTAAAAATTTCCGTTTTACTTTTTATATTATACTTATTTACATCACAATATTTGTAAACAATACTTCAATCCTGGTCCAGTTCTCTTATTGGAATAGTAACTTGTTACTTTCAATTTCCCTGATCTATAAGAATGCATATAAATTTAAAATTCTTTACTTGGCCAATGAGAGTAGGCCTATATATTCATCAGCATATAGTAGCATTTCTATATCTGTATGCATATAAAACTGGATTTAACATTTGAGCAAGATCCCTCGACAGTTGGAAATCACAAAAAGAGTAGGTTAATGATGTCCTGGCAAACCCTCATTGCACACTGCATGGCATTGTCCTTCTTTATTAGCCAATAAGGTGCAGAAGAGTAGGACATTAAACTTCATTCATTAAATTTCAATTTTCCTAGAGTAGCAGAGCAGTAACTATATCAAGGCAATCGCCTCATTTCAAGTTTGACTTGAAAGCTTATATTTGTCCTCAATTAAAAATACAAGTATAAATTGTGATAAGTATACTGTTTATTGTGATAAGTATACTGTTTATTGTGATAAGTATACTGTTTATTGTGATAAGTATACTGTTTATTTGATGTTTCTATGATGTTTGCTGTTTGAAGTCTATTGAAAGCTTTTTGAGATGAAAGATGAAAAGACAATAGGAGATTTGCCTCTTTGTAAAAGACCCTAGAAAGGGTAGTATTTCTTCAAGTTGAAAGAAAGAATATCTTGATATCTTTTTGTAAGATTTCTCCAGAGCCTCTTTTGACTGTCATAGTAGTTCAAACCCAGTTGACCGTGAAATTTAATCAAAAAACTGTTTATCTTGGAAGAAATGTAAGATAGGAATGTTTGTAATCAATTGTTTCTTCACATGTCCAGGTTGAATAGAGTTGGTATACCAAGACAAATTGGAAAGTAGAATGAACATAAAATTTTAAACTTGGCCAATAATATTAACTTTATTGATCACCAATTTGTTAACCAAATCTTCCTTGGAGTCAATGGAACATATATACATTATATACAAAATATTTAGACAATTTTAAAGATATAAAGTAAAAGAAATAATGAAAAGACATGCAGACAATGTTTTTCATGAAACATGTATTGTAAATTTGTACAAGAATTATTTGAAAAAGTGAGATATGTTAAAATCAGCCCTTCTTTAATTCTGTCTTGAGCCAATACTTAGTAGTTATCCATACAAATGCTATTAATTATTGAAAAAACACTTAATAAATTAATAAATTAAGTGTTTTTTTCAATAATTACTTAGTTTTATGAGTTTTCCAGATTTTACAGGGATTCTGTTACTTTATGACACCAGGTAAGTTCACTGATGAATATACTCATATTGACCATTCTTGATAACTTAAATATTTTGTGTTATTATCTAAGACACAGTATCACGTTAACTAATTGACTAGTAACTGTTTTATCATCAGGACACTAATTGGAGGAAATTGGACATTTGTTGGTTAATTTTCAAAATCATGATTTTATTTTTTTAAATTATTTCTAGATTTGATTTACTGTTTTGTCATGACAGATTGAGATTTGGGAAAATTAGATCTGAATTATTTTAATTGCTTATTATTAGATAATCTAAAAAGTTAGTTAAAACTAATTGCTTAGATTTAATTAACTCTTTTGTCATTAGGGTTAGAAATTATAGAAAATTGAACACTTGTTTTTTTTTGTTGACGTTTTTTGTACTTTAGGTTGTTAAATTATGTATTTGGTTGAAAATAAGTTTGCTTTTTTTTTTTTAGAGAAAATCAGATTTTTTGGGGTATAATTGTATTGATAGTCTGATTGTTGATTTGCTTTGTTATGCTTACATAGAACTTTGTTATTTTCTTTATTCATATAAATATTATATAAATTATATTATTTTTGTCCGAATTAGAAATGTTAAAGCTAATTTGAGGGAATTGGAAATTGGTTGGTTGTGTTTTGTCTATTGGATGATTTGTAGTTATTTCATAAAATTCCCAAAAAATAATAAAAATATTTTGTAAATTATTTGGTTGAATGTATATTGTTAATCAATTTTTTTGGGGCAATTTTAATCAAAAAAATTGAAATGCCAAATTTAATTTTTTTTAGTGAATTTTAAGACCCCAATTTATAATCCATTGTAAAATAGACAGGAATAATCTTGGGAAAAAACATTAAATATAGCATTTCAATTGTTTGATTCTCATTCATTCATTCATTTTTCATTCATCCAGAGATATTGATTGCTTATATAAAATAATATTTCATGGTCTTCAAGTATTAAAACCTTGAAGTAACATTCATTCATTCTTTCTTTCATTCATTCATTCATTCATTCATCCATTCGTTCATTTCATTTATTTATTCATTATTAAACTTATTACTTTTCTTGGCCTTTAGGAATAAAACCTAGAAAATTGAATTCATTCATTCATTCTAGCCATATCAATTCATCATTCATCCTTTTATTCATTCAGTCATTCATTCATCTAAAGTAATCAATTCTATGATTAATGCAATTCAATATCTGGCGCTCACTTGGACAATATCAGGGTTGCAGGAATAACACGGTACTGTATGAAACCGGACACAATGCCACTCTAACATGTCTTGTGTAGAAGACTATTGTCTGTTGTATCAGGGTCAACTTACAGTGTAAATATTGTCAAGTGTTGGGGCGGGGCTCGGAGTGAATGGAAACTGCCCTGATATATTTACATAATGATAATCAATTTTATTTCACACGTTGTGTTATTAATACACTTAGCTTTATGTTAGATCAATAGTAAAAGGAATTGTTAAGAAGTTTTATAAATTGTTTATGTGTATCCGGGATACTAAAGACATCAATTTACCAAATATTTACACTAATTTTTCATCACAAGTCTGTGGTACCTGCGATTCCACTGAAACTAAGTATTTATGATGTCACTAATCACAAAATATGCTTGTGTTACATAAGTGACATCATGAAGCACTTAGTTTAAGTAGAGTTGCAGGAATCACAGACATCTGACGATTATTGAAAATGATATCATTGTCCAGGATACACATTTTGAAAAAGCCCCAAGATAGGTTCCCTTAAATAGTTGTTGAAGAATAGGAAAATTCAGATTCAGATTTTAAGAATAGCTGTAATCTGATTGGATATTAAGACTAGATTTAATATCCAGGTTATTGCTTGACCACTCAGATAAAGAGAATGTAATATCAATTTAAGTTGTACTTCGGTCGAAAAGGTACCAATCTCTTGTCTTTGGATTATCAAAAAGTTCATCAGAATTACCAGAATAGGTGGCCTTCTCTAGTCTGAAGATTATTAAAAATGAATTGAATAGTTCATTAGAATTAACAGAAAACTATTATTATAACACATTACTAGCATAGAATAATTACATTAACCCTTTAACTGCCAACTTTAATGTGTCCAAGATAATCAAATATGTGTCATAAAACTAGATATTAAACAGTGGGATGTAAAGGGTTAAAATGGCCATACAATATCCCCAAATGTCCCTTGTCTATAATTAATCTAGACTGTTTCATATTTTATAATTAAACTATCATAATTAACCCCTTCAGTGTCCATGTCATTAATTTACTTGTAAGATGCATTATATATCAGAATCATTCCAAAATTATCAAATGTGGACAGTCCAAAGTGGATTCTCTGAAAGCAATGCTCAATGTTTTAAAAAGCATGCATGCCTTGTCAAATTTTAAAACAATTACTGCTGTCTGCTAACATTGTCCAGTTGGCCTACCACTGTAGCCACAGCAAAAATTGTTTAATTGATAATTTACCCCCATCCCCCCCCCCCATTTGTCACACTATAGATGAGGAATCTGGTGGATCCTACAGTTTTTGAAGTAAAATTCCCTAAATTTGGAGCTACAAATGTAACAATTAGGCTAAATGAGATATTATCTTTCCATTTTTAATAATTCAGTTCTATCATGATGATTTTATGGTTTCATATTAAAAAATTCATAATTGAAATCAATCTATATAAGTGTCCTAATACACTAATACACTATCTACCATCTGGTTCCTAGCATCTGGTTATTGTGAAGTTGGATACTACCATGTTGTGATGTACTCTTCATTAAAGGGATATTGTTGTTGAGTTTTACGATCAGCAGATTATTTGTTTTCAAAATTACAATGTTAGCTACATAGGACACTTCACACTGGCAGAGTCAAGATTTGTTCATCATACAGTTACATAAAGTTTTAAAAAGAAAATTTTTTTTATAAGGTTTACAAACTTGTCTTCCTTTAATGAGGCCACATGACTCAGATTTGTCATGTTTGAAGTAGATATTCAATGTACAGAAGAGAACAACCCTCAATCACTTCGTACCGTGATACCAGAAAGGTTACTATTTCAGACAAGGTATAAGACACAGTTTGTTATAGGTTGCTATTGCAGTCAAGGTCAAGTTTGTAATAGCTACGCATTGTGAAGATATGATACAAGAAAGGTGGCTACTGCAGTCAAGGTATAAGGCCAAGTTTGTAATAGCTACGCATTGTGAAGATATGATACAAGAAAGGTGGCTATTGTAGTCAAGGTATATGGCCAAGTTTGTAATAGCCTGACATTGTGAAGATATGATACAAGAAAGGTGGTTATTGAAGTCAAGGAAAAAGTTAAAGTTTGTAATAGCCTGACATTGTGAAGATATGATACAAGAAAGGTGGCTATTGTAGTCAAGGTATATCAGGTTCTATCAGCTGTTATAGAATATTTCAATGACTGTATCCCTTATTAATATTATAAATTAAAGAGCAGTATGCAGCGTTAATATAGGCCTGTCATTGTATTGTCAGGTTTGATGTTTATCTTGTCATATCTAAAATCTGTCTTTTAACATGATAATTCTACATGATAATTCTACATGATAATTCCATGTATTATATTAATAATAACATATAAAACTTTCTGATATTATACTTTATGATATTAAAGGATGTATGTTGTTTTCATAAATAATTACATTAGTTTAATACTAGTTATATAAAAATACACTATTATAGATATACTATTTCTCTTTATCAAGTAATACAATAATAGATATAGTAACATTAGATAAATAAGACCACTATTATAGATATACTACTTCTCTTTAATTTAAGCAACGTTTCAATTCACATACAGCAATCTTTATCAAGTAATACAATAATAGATATAGTAACTTTAGATAAATAAGACCACTATTATAGATATACTACTTCTCTTTAATTTAAGCAACTTTCAGTACTGTTTTTATACAATGTTGTATCCTGTCCTAAATGTCAGTTAAAGATATACTAGTAATATATATTTCAGGGGAGCCCCGGTGGCTCAGTGAGTTAAGACCAGGGTTTTTAATTTGGCTGTATGCCAGTTATGTCAGATCGTACATTTGAAAAATACTCTTCAGTATCAAATTTTTGTCTTCCTTCAAAATTGAGAACAGTGAGGACATGTGTTACAAATAAATTAGAATCTTTTTAAAAATATCCAAAAGAAAGCTTACCCCTCTAGACACCCATTTTCATTATGAAGTACTTATCTATTTATTATTGATATACTTCTTTATATGAAAAGTTCTTTAACTTATATAATCCCTCAATTGCTCATTAGCAGCACAGGTACAGGAAAATACCATAATCCTGAGAACCATATTGAAAATAATAAATATTCTAGAAGTATCCATCCATAGTAATTGTTTTTATTTATGTATCCAATTTAATACTGATATGTTATTTCAGATTTCAAATTTTGATTTTCCGTTCTGACATTAACACTAGGCTTTTTGGTTATTATTTTCATATCAGTTTGGATAGAATATTGAAATGAAATTACAAATTTTGACAGAGGTGAAAAAGGTTAAAACAAACTTGTCATCTTGTGATCAATCAATTTCTCTTATCAGATTTAACCTAACTCATGAATTTTAAAAGGATAACCTCTTTTTGAGTGGATGTTAATTATCCAATCAGAGACTGACGGTTAAAGTGATCATCCCAGATGGTATGCACCTTCTTTTTTTTTACTTCTCTGACCATGATTTATTTAAAGGTATACGCTTCCTATTAGGATAACCTAAAAAAATTGAAATTTTTAAAACTTAACCAAAATGAGTCTTTTTTCCTGAGGTTCCTTACTGTGTGTCAAACTAGAGGACAGAATCCCTGTTTATACCTCAAAATACAATTCATTAAACTTGCTTATTTTGAAACACGCTTAGCAGTGTTTTTTAATAATTATTTTGTTTTTTGAATATATCATGTTAATTAGAGATTCTATTCTTTTAGTCATGGCACAGTTTGGCCAACTGAGGAACATATACTCTTTTTGATCAAGTATGAGAGTTTATATTTGATGTCCATTCTAAGAGGGTTACACCTTTAACTAGTATTTCAACCATTAAAAAAACAAAATAAGATACAGCATTTTAGGAAAGATATGAAACAGAAAAAGCCATGTTGCAGTATTTTTTTAGGCTACATGTCAACTGTATTTCCATCCATAAAAATGTGAATTAATGTCCTTATAAAATGAGATCTGTTTAATTTTCTCATTGAGCAAATTGGTGTCTATGATTTGTAAAAGGTCAACCTCCACCCTGGCACATTGATATCCTTTCATCAGAGTTTTTCACAAGCTGTCTATCATGGTCACTGGGAAATTATTATAGACTTTTTCTAAAATACAATTTGTGACTTAAGTTCCCTAAATTTTTCTTTCTCATGTTTTATTTCTTCGGAAGACGTCAGCCTAGGCCTGTGATCATCAATATCTTTCACTGGAGGTTGTGTCAACATTCCTTTGCCTGTGCTTTCGTTACATCTGTTACCATTTAGGCCTTTGTAAGTTTGCAACATCTTAAAATATGCTACACAGTACATGTGACCTAAGGCCGTCTCTTCGATTTTAAGGAGACCAGGTTAAAAATCCAAAGACATTGGGGAGCATGTCATCAATAGTCTCTGCATAAATACAGATCACACATCTTTTCGAATCATTTCAATCTTGACTACCATTCAATTGGCAATCTCACTTTTCTAACCCCAATTGAAAAAGCATAAACAATCTTCCATACAGACAGCAAACACCACTTTGGGGCTAAAACCTCAAGGGTGGGTTGCAATTGTATATAGTATATCTGAACCTTTTCAACATATATCTTAGTATATCTGAACCTTTTCAACATATACCTTAGTATATCTGAACCTTTTCAACATCTATCTTAGTATATCTGAACATTTTCAACAAATATCTTAGTATATCTGAACCTTTTCAACATATACCTTAGTATATCTGAACCTTTTCAACATATACCTTAGTATATCTGAACCTTTTCAACGTATATCTTAGTATATCTGAACCTTTTCAACATAAACCTTAGTATATCTGAACCTTTTCAACATATATCTTAGTATATCTGAACCTTTTCAACATACAATGTATATCTTAGTATATCTGAACCTTTTCAACATATACCTAAGTATATCTGAACCTTTTCAACATATACCTTAGTATATCTGAACCTTTTCAACATATATCTTAGTATTTCTGAACCTTTTCAACATATATCTTAGTATATCTGAACCTTTTCAACATATATCCCTTTGTATATCTGAACCTTTTCAAAATATATCTTAGTATTTCTGAACCTTTTCAACATATATCTTAGTATATCTGAACCTTTTCAACATATACCTAAGTATATCTGAACCTTTTCAACATATACCTTAGTATATCTGAACCTTTTCAACATATATCTTAGTATTTCTGAACCTTTTCCCAAAATATATCTTAGTATATCTGAACCTTTTCAACATATATCTTAGTATATCTGAACCTTTTCAACATATATCTTAGTATATCTGAACCTTTTCAACATATACCTTAGTATATCTGAACCTTTTCAACATATATCTTAGTATTTCTGAAACCCTTTTTCAACATATATCTTAGTATATCTGAACCTTTTCAACATATACCTTAGTATATCTGAACCTTTTCAACATATATCTTAGTATTTCTGAACCTTTTCAACATATATCTTAGTATATCTGAACCTTTTCAACATATACCTTAGTATATCTGAACCTTTTCAACATACAATGTATATCTTAGTAAATCTGAACCTTTTCAACATTACCCTTGTTGTCACTGAACAAAAAGCCATTGGAAGGAATCTATATTTAACTCTTTCAACCAGCTATATATTGAGGCAAGATTTGATTTCCATACAGACTGAACATTCTTTCAACCAGCTATATATTGAGGCAAGATTTGATTTCCATACAGACTGAACACTTTGATTTCCATACAGACTGAACACTCTTTCAACCAGCTATATATTGAGGCAATATTTGATTTCCATACAGACTGACCACTCTTTCAATCAGCTATATATTGAGGCAAGATTTGATTTCCATACAGACTGAACACTTTGATTTCCATACAGACTGAACACTCTTTCAACCAGCTATATATTGAGGCAAGATTTGATTTCCATACAGACTGAACACTCTTTCAACCAGCTATATATTGAGGCAAGATTTGATTTCCATACAGACTGAACACTCTTTCAACCAGCTATATATTGAGGCAAGATTTGATTTCCATACAGACTGAACACTCTTTCAACCAGCTATATATTGAGGCAAGATTTGATTTCCATACAGACTGAACACTCTTTCAACCAGCTATATATTGAGGAAAGAAGATCCTGAACACTCAATCAACCAGCTATGTATTGAGGCAACTTTGGATTTCCTTACAGACTGAACACTCTTTCAACCAGCTATTGTATTGAGGCAAGAACTGATTTCCATACAGACTGAACACCCCATTCAACCAGCTATGTATTGAGGCAAGAACTGTGTTCCATACAGACTGAACACTCTTCCAACCAACTATTGTATTGAGGCAAGAACTGTGTTCCATACAGACTGAACACTTTTCCAACCAGCTATTGTATTGAGGCAAGAACTGTGTTCCATACAGACTGAACACTATTCCAACCAACTATTGTATTGAGGCAAGAACTGTGTTCCATACAGACTGAACACTTTTCCAACCAGCTATTGTATTGAGGCAAGAACTGTGTTCCATACAGACTGAACACTCTTTCAACCAGCTATTGTATTGAGGCAAGATTTGACATCCATACAGACTGAACACTTTTCCAACCAGCTATTGTATTGAGGCAAGAACTGTGTTCCATACAGACTGAACACTCTTTCAACCAACTATTGTATTGAGGCAAGAACTGTGTTCCATACAGACTGAACACTCTTTCAACCAACTATTGTATTGAGGCAAGAACTGTGTTCCATACAGACTGAACACTATTCCAACCAACTATTGTATTGAGGCAAGAACTGTGTTCCATACAGACAGAACACTCTTTCAACCAGCTATTGTATTGAGGCAAGAACTGTGTTCCATACAGACAGAACACTATTCCAACCAACTATTGTATTGAGGCAAGAACTGTGTTCCATACAGACTGAACACTATTCCAACCAGCTATTGTATTGAGGCAAGAACTGTGTTCCATACAGACTGAACACTCTTTCAACCAACTATTGTATTGAGGCAAGAACTGTGTTCCATACAGACTGAACACTATTCCAACCAACTATTGTATTGAGGCAAGAACTGTGTTCCATACAGACTGAACACTATTCCAACCAACTATTGTATTGAGGCAAGAACTGTGTTCCATACAGACTGAACACTCTTTCAACCAGCTATTGTATTGAGGCAAGAACTGTGTTCCATACAGACTGAACACTATTCCAACCAACTATTGTATTGAGGCAAGAACTGTGTTCCATACAGACTGAACACTATTCCAACCAGCTATTGTATTGAGGCAAGAACTGTGTTCCAAACAGACAGAACACTATTCCAACCAACTATTGTATGAATCCCAGCCTACCCTATAATACAATACTAGAGTTAATACAGCAGTGAATAACTGTCAGTTTAGGAGATCAATGAAACTCAGCAGTAAAATGGTTTAATAGTATTTTATCAGTTGACAGAGTTTTCATCAATTTAATTTATTTTGACAAAGTTTATAAGGATATTGATATTCTGTTTCAATTGTTGTAAGATATGTGTTCTTGAATTGTGTTTTTGAAAAGTGATATAATCTTTAACAGTATGGGTAATAAAAAGACAGATTTTTAAGGTGAAATCAGTTGAAAGACTAGTGATCAAGAATTATAAAGTTCATAGTAACTAATACTCCCCCCCCCCTGATACAAGATATGAACAGTGTTTGTCTGTGAACATTGTTAATCTGTGAACATTGTTAATCTGTGAACAGAATTAATCTGTGAACATTGAAACCATTGAACAAACTGAAGCCATATTGTAGGAAGTGTGAAGTATAAAACACCTCTCTGTGGTTGGACATATTGGTAATGTGGAAAGTTATGCCAGTGCTGTTGTGTGAGGTTAAAAGAAGTTAGATTTGTGATGTGTAAATGCTGAATGATTTGGACATAGAATAATTGGCATTTTGCTTGCCAAATAGGCCTAACTTGCTTGGTTTGAACACTGTGAAGACTGAAGATGTCTCTAATGGTAGATGATAAAATATGCCTAGTGTTGAAGGATTTTGTTTAAGTTTAACTGAAACTTTTTGTATTTTAAGGAAACTGAATATTATAGAAGACAGTTTAAAAGTGTTTTAGTGTGTGGTGTGAACTGTTAACAGATTTAAAGATGGATGTACAGTGAGCTGGGAATCTTGGATTGTATTTCTTTCTAGGTAAGTATTTATTTTTCTGCTTTTTCGTACCATATACCTATACCTGATCAGACAAATTTCTCCCCTGTTTTTTGTAGGTAAGAACAATTTCAACCTTGTTTGTGTAAATTTTTTGGACAAACGATCGATGCTCAGTATTGTTCAATTGTTCACAGCATTGTTTAGTATAAAGTGCATCTGTGCATCCTTAAATTAATTCTATTGCTTAAGTTCTTGAGTGTCTATTCTTATCAAAAACTTAAGTTCCATTTTTCTTATTGACAAATTTATATGAATAATTCAATGTCCAGCCAATGAACAGTTTTGTCAAAAAGTAAGGTTTTGCATGAAAGACTTTTGAGAGCTCCAAATATTTACAATGTTCTTTTTTATTCAGAATCTTTTAGAATGGTCAAAAAATTCTAGAGTACCCTTTTTTGTGCATAAAAACAAATGAAATGGCCATATTTCTTATTTTGATATTTTGATGTAAAACTATCATAAATTATTCATAATGAAGCAGGCTATTTGTATACATGAACAAATTGGAGCCTCTTAAAATACGGTAATTATCCTAGCTTAGTGTTTAACAGGTACTTGAAAGACAAAGCATTGACCTAGGGTTGACCAGGTGATGAGGGATATTTAATTGCTTTAATTGTTAGACCTGAGAAGACTTCAAGATGGTGTTTAAAGGTAGAGAGTGGATGAGAAAAGTTAAGACTAAATAACGGTCCTAATTTACAAAATAAAGGAGAATTGTCTTTAATATTCTGAGCCATTTGTTTTTTGCTGAGTTAGTCCACCTCTCGGCCATTCCTAAAAAACAATGGATTGCTTGCAATCATTTACCTAGTTACAGTATTTCTGGTTACGTTTCTCAATTCAGGCTTTTAATAGCACCCGAGAATCAAGAAAAAAGAAGGAATATATTCAGTATATTGATGACTTGTCACTATGAGATATTGACTTAATAACATGACTTAATAACAGCTTGTAAAGGTTAATAAGATCTTCTATATCAATTGTTAAAGAGAGATTGTGTTAGCTCCTATATTAATTGTTATGCTAGCTCCTTCTATATTAATTGTTATGCTAGCTCCTTCTATGATTGTTGAAAAATGGTTTGTTAGCTCCTAATATTATAATTTTACTAAATGTGTTCCCATTATTATATATGTATGTTTGTAGTAGCATATCTATCATGCCAATCTTGAATCCCGTTTAGAAGGATTTGAATTCTTAAGTTATTGTATTGTTTCAATGTTGAAACATGATACAGTCTAATCAGGATTCCAACTTTAAACCGCTGTATTTTATTGGTTTAAACATGATACTGTTTATTCAAGACAGGTAAAACTATTGTCTGCTGTTTCCGTGACAATACTTAAGACTGTAGAAATAAGATATTGAATATGGTCACACTTGGCCATCATCTGTTACAGTGAAACAGGAGAGGGCAATATATAAGGTATTCTAGTAGTGTCTCAATGTTATAGTGTTGACTTTACAAGGTAACACTGTTATCTGATATCAGTCTACCATTCCTGTGTATTGGACAAGACAAGGTATTGTGTGCCTTGCCATCTGTTCGGTTTTCTGATATTGAGTTAATGAAGGATTAGTATATCTCTTATATTGTTCCTATTTATTTATCTAATGTTCTTTCTAATTAATAGTCTTCAATACATTTATGTACAAGACATTGAATTGTAGAGAATTGCCATCTGCTCTCAGGACCATATAATATGGTCCATATTGCATTTCAAATATGATACTGTTTAGGGCTGCGTATCTCGACTGGAAAGCGATAAATTGTGACATGTCTTGGAGTTGATAGTACATTTTATATTTTCAAATTTGTGAGTAAATTAGATTCTATTTCAGGATAATTATTCCATCATCATAAGTTCCACTTGTCCGATATATTCCCTTTAAGTTATTCAATAAAGAAAAAGTTCCTCCAAAATTCTACATTTTTTACAACAACCACAATCTGGGTCTAGCATGTGGTTCAGCCAGCCTATCTAATGTCTTAAGAATACTCCCTCTGTTTTTGAAAAATAGAATCGATTTGGTCTGTACATGTTTTTTCAAGGTTTATGCATTTAGCTTTTACTGTTAAAACAATTAATTTTTGAATAATTAATAAGTTGTAATGGTAATTAACTAGAATCAATTAAGAGCAGTAATCCTCTATTTAATCTATTCTTAATTAAAATGATGAAGATCAAAAGTATTTGTCCCTCTTCTGCTAAAAATCTTACAATAAGAATTTATCAGAAGTGTAGGATTATATGAAAAGTGATTATGTACCTCATTATTATTGCTCAGTATATATATTTTATGTGACTGACAAGATCACGGTCGACCAAAACATTGCTGTTCATACAATGCACAGACGACCAGGCTACTGTTTTCTGGTGTAGACTAGCATTTCCATGTCACTCAAGATTCAAATACACACAATGACACTTTAGATTCAAAAAAGCTAAACTTGATCAAAGACATTTTGTCGAATGGGGCCATGGGGCCCAGAAATGGCTGCCTTCTTGCCTTGTTCTAGGATGACAAGATACCTCAACTCAATTAAATATCTGGAGAGTTTGGGATCTTGACTAGAAATTTCAATAAAATTTGCCGTTACGAAATACAATTTCTCTGCAGGTTATGAATGCCTGGAGGATGGTGGTTTATGGGAATCTGAAGTGGTTTATGGGTAAATAAATAATTAAGTATCCTTGTTAAACAAGGAATAAATTAAATTGTTGAAGAAGAACTGGAACAATGGCATTTTGTCATACAAGTAGAGCTATCACCACAACCCTAATCAAATTTTGGTGACTGAATGTCGTTAATTGGGATTGCGGAAGCCACCGCCATTGTTCTGTCTCTAAGAATGTCCATCTTTCTTGGATTAATGAAATTTGACGATGTGAAATTCCTCTAAAGTTGAAATTATTTGTGGAGAATTGAAAAGAATTGTGCTTAATAAATCTAGTTAGTGAATCAAAGCCAGAGAAATGGTGGAGAATTTTATCCAATCATTACATTTTAACCAATTACTTGTTGCATTTCAGGATCCTTTTCTCTTGAAATTCTCCATCCATAATAGAATAGGTATTTAGTGGTCCCCCTCCCCCTTTTCTCAGTTTCCTCCTCCCCCCTAGTCATTTCTACCTCTATTTAATCCTAGTAGTAGGGGAGTAAACCACTAGGGAAGGAAGTTGAAAAAATGGGAAATCACCATAAGCCATAGAAACTTAAAAAAAAAAGTTACATTTACTTTTGAAGGAATTTGGTCGTTCGTGTCTAATTCTGGTAATTTTGAAAAAAAATATTCTCGATTTAAATCCATCCCCCAAAATATAGCGAACTATATTCTTTTACATGAACAGCAAACTAGCATAGTAACTTATCAATATTAGCTGTTATAAGATAAAATCCTAATAAAAGCTAATGGCTATATATGAACCCTTCAAAAAATATACTATTCTTCTCTGAAAGCTATACTCAGTTAACATTTGGTCTGGCACATTTGCATGTAAAATGTCCTAAAGATTAAGATTGCAGTCAGTCGTTGAAGAGTCCCAATCAGATATACCGGCAAATATATATTAATCAACAGTCTTGCATTAAATGTCACATAAACTTGGATGAAATAGGTTGTATTGGCATCATGCATATATATCGGGAAATCTGAAAACCTCACTTTTCTTGGCAATTATCGGGGGCCAAATGAAATCTTTTTTCTTGTTGGGCAATAGAGAAGTACTAGTTTTACGGTTGTACGCCCAACGTTGGTAGTCTTGTACATCGCAAGATTTCAATTTTAATGTAAGACTCTTTGATCAAGACTAAAGTGGTTCAAGAACCAGATATACTCTGGAAACAGTGTGTTCGGCAAAATAGCCAGCTTTGAAGCTAGCTCTACTTCATAATTCTAAGCATGAAACGCAGTTAAGGTGTCAAGAGAATTGAGATAGCCCAACTTATAACCTCAGCCTGCCCTCACACGGATCTGTCTGGAAATTATCATAAATGATATCGTAGAGACGTGTGACAGGGATGTGTGACAGTCATGTGGCAGTCATGTGACTATGAATACCGTCAGTTATTAGAAGGCCAATATTTGTCATTTCTTCATTATGGTTTTTATTAGTTATAAAAATTCCTTTGTCCTCACCATAGATTGATGTCTGATGTTCCACAAGGAATGACTCAAACATTTTAGTTTATTTCTGTAAAATAGCTTTAATGAAAATGCTCAATTTTAGCTCAAACTCCTGACTAAATGTATTTTACATAAAAAAAAAATTGAAAAATAAAAATTGTAGTTTTGATATTTCTATTTTTCTAAAAAAAAAAAAATTTTTAAATCCAATTTTGACAAAACTGTTCACTTGGTAAGATTTCCCTTCGGTAGTTTTTTTTAAAAAGTTCATTTTCAATAGCACAACAAACTTTATTTATTTATTATTTAAATGATAAATCAAATGAAATCTTAAATCTTTTCAAATTTAGATCAATTAGGTGAAAAATTTCATCAAAATTCCCTAAAAAACAAACTACATTTCAAATGAAGTTCTATTATAACTGCTAGTACGTTTGAAAGCAAGTTCAGATTTCATTGACTCTAGATAACCCGTTGTTTATTTTAGCCCGATGTTCTCCACAATAAAAGACAATCATTACCAAGTTGATTTGTTCAAGGAAATTGAATCTGCGTCCAATTTAAGGATGGTCACACGCCATACCCATTTATTATAATTATGACAGCTTTGTCAATTCAAAATGGCCAGTCTGACACACAATCTTCTTCGTGAGATTTTGTATTTTATCCTGTCTGAATCATCTTGCTGGCTTTGAAAATAATTTTCGGTCAATTCTGATATTTTCTGGAGACTTTTCTGAGAAACTGCATTTAATATTGCATACTATTTTCATAAGAAAATTTATTATTTTCACTGAAAAGACTTACTGTTTCTTTTAGAGGATTTGTGTAAATTTTTTGACAATTTGTAATGAATGATTAACAATAACTAAGAATAGGGTTAGTTGTTTTAGATCACAAAGCAGGAAACTCTGAGAAACAACATGTTTTAGATTCGGTTTTAAAATTTCTAATGAAAGATAATCATATGAAGTTTTCATATTGAATTTTTTGTTCATATATTGAATAAGGCACTAGAATCTTTTGTATTTGGCTTGTTCGCAAGCATCTACCGGTAAAGAGTTATGGTCCTTTGTCCCATTTATGGCATTAGAAATACAACATTTCATGAAGCTCCAAATTAGAATCTCTTGTTCTTGCTCTATCCATGCTCACAAAAAACACGAAGAAAGTGTCGGCTGGATTAGATCAAGAGTCCCAAAGATCCTCCTTTTATTTCAACTCAGCACCTTCAGCCAGGCATGACTGGTAAATGCAGCCGAATCATCAAACTAGAGTTCTAGTCAGACATGACTGATAAATTCAGTCTAATCAACAGTCTAGATCTCTTGTCAGATATGACTGGTAAATTCAGTCTAATCAACAGTCTAGATCTCTAGTCAGACATGACTGGTAAATACAAACAAATCAACAGTCTAGATCTCTAGTTCAGGGCTTTTGAAACTTGGTGTCGTGTCCCCAAGCTTTTCGGGGACGCAATATCAATATGGGGACATTGCTTGAAAAGGTTGAATACCCCTGCTCTAGTTAGACATGACTGGCAAATAAAGTCTAATCAACAGACTAGACCTTTAGTCAGACATGACTGGTAAATACAACTAAAATCAACAGTCTACAGCTCTAGTCAGACATGACTGGTAAATACAACTAAAATCAACAGTCTACAGCTCTAGTCAGACATGACTGGTAAATTCAACTAAATCAACAGTCTGAAGCTCTAGATAGACATGACTGGTAAATACAACTAAAATCAACAGTCTACAGCTCTAGTCAGACATGACTGGTAAATTCAACTAGTTCCTTTCTTTCTGTCGTCCGAAATGGTCAATATGACTTGTATCATGTCATAGTTTTCGTTTAAGAGAGTTAACTTTTCAAAACAAAGGACTTCACATTTGCAAAAAAGTTTTATGGAAATGTTTATGGATTGAATTTTAATGAAGTTCAAACCAATTTAATTATAGAAAAAACAATAGCTGCTTAGAGAGAGGAAAAGATTAACGAAATGACACAGAGGCTAGGGACATTGAAACTGAGGCTAAAGACAGCTGGGAACAATGAAAGAGAGGCCAGATATTTTACGAGAATTTTATGATGTTAAACCACAAGAGACAAGGTTCCGATAAGAGTTTCATTCCGAGATTAAATCGAGAAACAGTATTATTAAACATTACTCTAGTTTTATCACCCACAAGTCTTTAGATCTGAACCAATTTATGATCCAATCAAATGTCTTATCTTTCCAACTGATTTGAGTTGGAGAGTGGAATGACAAACTAGTGAATTTATTGGTGAAGTAAGGTGTCGAATTGGAATTGATTTCAGACAATAGACTGCCCTTATCACTTCATCATAGGAAACTATTTCATTACTATTTTTCTATCGGATTAAACTATAAAGATGTTTTGTTTCATGTTTCTTTCTGCCATCTGTGATCTTATCATATTGTTATGCATCTCTTGTTCAGGGTCATATAATATTCAACCTATTAAATACCCCTTTCACTAAAAGGTTTGCCTTATTGCATGTGAGGAAATTTCAGATATTATTGTGAACATTGTAAATTTGTTGAATTTTACCAGTCATGTCTGACTAGAGATCCAGACTGTTGATTTGGTTATAGCTACCAGTCCTGTATTACTAGAGCTCTAGATTGTTGATTTGGTTGTATTTACCAGTCATGTCTGACTAGAGCTCTAGACTGTTGATTAGACTGTATTTACCAGTCATGTCTGCATAAAGCTCTAGACTGTTGATTTTACTGTATTTACCAGCATGTCTGACTAGAGCTCTAGACTGTCGATTTTACTGTATTTACCAGGCATGTCTGACTAGAGCTCTAGACAGTTGAATTGGTTCTATTTACCAGTCATGTCTGACTGGAGCTAAAGAAAGTTGACTTTGTTGTATTTACCAGTCATGTCTGACTAAAGCTCTAGACTGTTAATTAGACTGTATTTACTTGTTAGATATTTGTAACTAATATGAAATATGAAACCAGATAGTCCTAGATCTGAATTATTCAACTGAAGTAACAGCCGTGTCTGTGTTATATGATGCTTTGAGTAATTTATTTTACATCGCGTGTAGCGATAAAACTTGACATGCATTGTCTACCTGTCAGTTTTCTATTTTAGATCACTATCTATAATCATAATGTATAATTAATCATGCATTTATTCAATGCTTATCTAATTTGTATATATCATTTGCATATTAATGAACTATATAATTGGCTTTGTTTACTGATGTATATGACATTAGAAGTTTTCATTAATTAACATTTGTCAGTCTGACATTTACCCATTATTAAACAAAGTGTAAATAAATTGCAGAGGGGACACTTGTTCTCAGAACAGTTGCTTACTGGACAATTGCTCACCAAACAGTTGCTCACCAACCAGGTTGATCACTGAACAGTTGCTCACCAGACAATTGCTCACCAGACAGGTTGCTCACTGGACAGTTGCTCACCAGACAATTGCTCACTAGACAATTGCTCACCAGACAGTCGCTCACCAGACAATTGCTCACTAGAGGTTGCTCATTTGACAGTTGCTAACAGGACAGTCGCTCACCAGATAGTTGCTAACAGGACAGTTGCTCACCAGACAGTTGCTCACCAGAAGTTGCTCATTTGACAGTTGCTAACAGGACAGCTGTTCATTTGACACTTGCTCACTGGACAGTTGCTCATCGGAAGTTGCTCACTGGACAGTTGCTCACCAGACAGTTGCTCATAGGATAGAATTGTTTAAAAGACAATTGCTCACCAGAAAAGTTACTAACCAGACAGGTTGCTCTACAGATATGTTGCTCAGAAGACAGGTTGCTCAACAGACATGTTGAATCAAAATAAATCACTCACAAGTTATTTTTTTTGTGTAATATTATTATATAACAACAATGTCTTTGAATTAACCATTTCCATTAATTAATAATTATTGTTCATTAATTCATTGAATTATATTAGCTCTAATACCTTTACTCTAAAACTATAAATAAGAAAATGAAGTAGTTAAGTTACTCTATAGATATAAAATTAAGTTTTTAAGTTACTCTATAATTATAAAATAAAGTTTTTAAGTTACTCTATAATTATAAAATAAAGTTTTTAAGTTACTCTATAATTATAAAATAAAGTTTTTAAGTTACTCTATAATTATAAAATAAAGTTTTTAAGTTACTCTATAAATATGAAATGAAGTTTTTAAGTTACTCTATAGATATAAAATAAAGTTTTTAAGTTACTCTATAATTATCAAATGAAGTTTTTAAGTTACTCTATCAATGAAATATAGGTGAAAAATATCATTTTTTCTCTAGTTTACTGTAAATATATATCACTGAAAGTTTTCAAGAAAAATGATTTCTCATGCTCATCTACAGTATTTGGATCTTGAGTAAACTTCAAAGATCTAAAAGACTTCAAAATATCAGGAACCATTCCATCATTGATGCTGATTGGCAAAATCTTCTTCAAGACATAGTCATCACTGCACCGGGCTTCTAATGCTGAGTTCATTAAGTAGGTCAACTTTGTTGGATTGTCGTTGGCCAGGATGAAGATGGCCATTTTACTGTTACAGATGAGTTTAATCTGTTCTTCCAATCTGGGTAGATTTGCTGCTGTCTCAGAACTTTTAATCACCTTCAGACCAGACTTGCTGAAAGCACACAACCAGTTCTGCACAGTGGCTCCTGTCTTTTTCATAACTTTATCTTCTTCGTCGAAAATTATTGCAACATCACTATCATATTCTTCATTTGGATTTTTTTCAAAATTAAAAACTGATTCTGATATATGGTAGTCATTGGTATCTATTGAATGGTACATCAACTGTGTCAGTACGTCAGTTTTGAACTCCAGAGACTGAAGACCTTCTGTAGAACACAAAAGAAGAGCAAGCATGTCAAGGATACCTGTGAATTGTTTAAGCTGTATATGATTGTTGATAATACCTTTAATAACTTCACTGTCAGTGTCTGTATTGGAGGTACGTTGAAGCTCCTCATGGACTTCTTGATACAGACTCAGAGAAGAACCGTACTGTTTCACCAAATAATACAGACTTGCCATATCTTTCTTTGGTTTTGTTCCTTGCTTTGAATCTTCTCCCAAAATAATTTCGCGGATGGATTTGAAAGAACTACAATTGCCTTCAGCATCATCAAAATGGTTGCTTAAATTCATTTTTTGACAATATGCCCAGTATCTGATTGCTCTTCTAAACATTTCCACGGCATCTTTTTGATGTTCTTCTCTTGACATTTGGCTGATTTCTTGCAACTCACTCATTCGTAATTTACATATCCCATATTGCTCGTAGCATCTGTAGCGTCCAAATGGAGAACTATCATTTTCCAAAATGTGATTGAATTTCTCCATCACTTCACCAAACTTGGTAGGTGTCATCTGTAATAAGGTGATTCCCCAATCATAATACACAGCCAAGTTTCGCTCTTGTCCTAACTCAGCTGACTGCCTGAACAGATCAATGCAAGACTCTAGTTTTCTGGATAATTCTGGGTCAAAAGTTTCTATCCATGGTGAGTTTATCAGTCTTTTCATGATTGGGTTGTTTTGCGAATCTGATTTTTCTGTTGCTGATGTTGATTCTAAAGAGATAGGAGGAAGTGACTCCACCTCCTTCAAGGGTTCTTCTGTCATCGTTTTGTTTGTCACTTTTGACAGAGAAGGTGCCTGTGATATATCCCTGTCTGGTTGAATTCCAGGTATACCTGTGATTGACAGAGAAGGTGCCTGTGATATATCCCTGTCTGGTTGAATTCCAGGTATACCTGTACTTGACAGAGACACTTTTGACAAAGTTTCAGATAACTCTTTTTCTGACTTGGACTTGATGGGACTTTTGGTAGAAATTTTCCTGTTTGGATCATCTACTACAAAGTTTTCTGCCAGTAGTTGATGACCTTTGTTTGAATGTCTTCCTGGATCTAGATCATCATCTTTGAGTCTTTGTTGCATTTTTGAGGATTGAGGATCAAAAGGATCATGAGATCCAACATCATAATAAGGATTGTCAAATAAAAAGCTTCCTCTTTGCTGTGGGTCTTGTTGTTTGAGAGTAGTTTGATAGGGACTGACAATTGGAAAGGAACTTTGGTATACAGGTTCTCCTATTGCTAAATCTGTTTCTAAATCATTATCACTTGTTGTGGGATTTTCAGTGTCTAAGGTATGCTTCAGTACAGGTTTTGGTTCAGTTAAGGTTTTTGTTTTACCAATCATGGATTCATCAATCTTAGATTCCTGGAGATCAGCTTGTTTCCCACACTTCTGGGATAATCTGTTGTCCAACAGTTTAAAACTATTATTTACTTTCTCAGATACCCAGCGCTCAGATTGTTGCTCCATTTTTTTATCGACTTGAGTTGTTACATTGTTTTGCAGTGGTGAAGAGGCAGATGGGTTAGAGGGATGGGAATCTTGATTTTGTTTCTTTGCGCCATATCTTTGGTCTTTGGTATTACGCTTTGATTGTTTATGGTGATGGAGAAAGTTGTTCTTCAGAGTCAAACCAAGTTGATGGCAGATGTATGAATTAGGACAGATATCGTAAGCTTTTTTAAGTAACTCTTCAGCCTCTTTAAATTGGAAACAATGTCGGAGAATTCTTCCAGCTTTCATTAAGATGGCAGTGTTCTCTGGTAGACATTGAACCCCTTGGTGAACTAAATCTATAATGGTATATTTATCAGTGTGTGTTAGTTTGTCAGTTGTATTTGCTGTAGAGTAGAGATCAGCCAGCTCAATAAATGATCTTGCTTTGAAAAACCGATCTTGTTCATCAGTGCAGTTCTCTATAACATATGTCAGGTGTTTTTTAACTTCATAAAAACAGGTCTCCAACTTTAAATCTGGAAAAATTGTTTGGACGGCTGTATTCATACATCTTCTATAAATTACACCTAAGCCAAATTTCCATGGAAAGTTGTTTGGATTTCTTTCAACAGCTTCTGTATATGCTGCAATAGCTTTTTTATAAAATGTTGCGTTAAGTCTCGTATATGCATAGGCCAACTCTGTTTTCGCTACATCAATATTGAATGGATCAGCTGCTAATTCTTTAATGTGGCTTAAAAGTCTCTTGGCTTTAGTGATCTCTCCTTTTCTGTAGCTCAATATGGCCATCATAGCACATGCATTGATACTGGAAGAATTTGTATCCTCCAACACTTGTGAAATAATGTTTACTGCCTTGTCCACTTCACCTAAATTGTATGAGGCACAGGCTTCCAAATTCTGATTCTTTATTTGGTCCAATTCACTTGATTTCAGAAGTTCCTGTTTCTCATCTTCAACTTTTTTGGCAATTTTCTTCCAAAACTTGGTACCACACTTCTCAGTTCCCATTTGAAAATAGTTAGGAAATTGGTGAAGATCTTGTAGAAACAGATTGTATTCTTCATCAAGTTCCATGATCTAAAAAAAACAACAGAAATAAGAGATGAGCAGGAGACCTGGAAAGATATCAAAATTTTTACATAGGCACAAGATTAGTCCGGAACTTGCAGACCTCATTCCCAGCCTCTTATAGCTATTTGGAAAGATATGGCTGTGGTAGAGGCAGTAAAACTAGGCATCAAAAAATTCGCAGGTGTGAGGTTTTTGAACAAATTTATATAGCTCAAATCCACCAAACCTTGATATCTACTGAGTACACATGAAAACGCACCACTTTAAAAATATAATTTTTATACAACAACAACACTACAGTGATGTCACCTGACATGACAGGTGCAAGAAATGTGAGAATTTCATGTTAACTGTAATGCTAGACAATTTTTTGCAAAAACGCAAAATTTTGCACGCACACCACGGGAAAAAATGAATTTCGCTCGGAATTATGCACACATTACCTTTAAAAGCATGTGAATCCGAATAAAATTTCACTTCTTCACTGACACTTGTGAAACGCTGACACGATGCCGTGACTAACAGCCCCTGAACGGGAATGTGGCATGCTTCAAAATGCCACCAGCACCAGGGAAATTGCCAGACGACTACACTGCGCACACACAACAATCGCAAGACTCCATCAAAGGTTTCTGCAAACGGGGATCACTTGGGACCATCCTCGACCGGGTCGACAGCGTGTGACAATGGCACCTCAGATTGTACTGGATCATGTCCAAGACCGAACACTACCAGCAACTAGAACAGCTGCTCAAGTCCAAGGACAACATGGATTCATTCATCCCAACACGGTAAGGAACGGTCTGCAAGCTCCAGGCCGGAGTGCAAAATGTCCTTATTTCGGCCTCATATTGACGGATTGTCACCGAAACCAGCATTTTAACAGGATAACGCTAGGGCACACACTGCAAGGGCGTCCATGCAGTAATTTGAACAGCAGAACATCCCCGTGCTTCAGTAGCCAGCTCTGTCACCCCGACCGCTCCCCTATCGAGCACTTATGGGATGAAATTGGATGACGCCTTTCACGTCGACGCCAGATGAACAACATCTGGGAACTTGAGGTTGCCCTTGTTCAGGAGTGGAATGCAATCCCTCAGAACACTATCCAGAGACTGATCAACTCCATGCGACGACGATGCACCGCATGTGTCAAAGCAAATGGCCGTCACACCCATTATTGACTTTCCAGTTTGACCCCAACCCCAGTTTGGCTCGGGCATTAACATTATCGTGAATGAAATTGAATGATGTTTACATGTCTTCTTAAATCATTCATTATCTCAAAAGCATCATAAGTATTTATTCACATATCAACCCGTGGAGCTATTCCAGATTTCGTGAGTGGTGCGTTTTCATATGGACTGAGTATATTTGGAAAGATGGATGTTTTTGTAGTTCAATACTACCATCATTATCACCTTATACCATTCATGTCATGCCTATTGATGCGTTGAAGTGTTTTTTTAAAGAAATTCAATCGCTCAATTGCCATTTCAATTTGCGCACACACCCAAAATTCTGATGTTACTAGGTCATGAAAATGAAAGTACAAGATGATGGTTCGTTTGTTTCTATTGCATGACCCTGTAATGTCGGGATTTTTGGCGCATGAAATTTGAGTTCACAGATGGCGACTGAGCAATTGAAATTTTTCAAAATACCCAATCATAGGCGTGACATGAGTGGTGTACGGGGAAAATAATATGACTGAACTACAAAATCATCCATCTTTCCAAATATATCGAGGTTTGGTGGATTTAAAGTGAAGGGCAGAAAGTCCCAAGTTTTTGCTGCCTAGTTTTTTGGACTAGCACAAGATGGGCTAAATTCTACTGATTTGATCTGTAAACTAGAGAGAAATTGTCAACTACCAACTGATGATAACTATATTATTATTGCAATTGATCAGATTCACCAAAATTAGAACAGTTGCTCTCTACTTAATATTGGAATTGGGTAAATAGAGATTGGCAAACATTTTAAAAGGACAGGACTACATAAGCCTGTACCATATAACCCTGAAAAGAGAGGCTGGTCTGACCCCAATACAGTTTCTTAATGATTTACACAAGGAAAGAATTGTCTGTGAACATAATAAGTGACCTCCCACCCTCATCCTTCTCAAAAAAAAGAAAGGCAAAAATATCCTTTTTTCTACCTTCTGCAGAAGAAATAAATCTGTGAAGAAAAGGTTATTGTGTCACAATACTGCTTACATGAGACCACCATTACTCAGCTTAAATAGCAACTTCCTTTACCCAGCCAGCTGTCGTAGTAGATTAAAACTAGACGAAATTAATATCTATATTGTTACCTTCAGTTACATTAGATGTCTTTTATACCAATGTGTTTCCTTTAGTATTCATATAGAATATTACTGATAATCAGTCCATAGTTTCCACATAGAATCAAAATCCATCAACAGGCAATATAAGGGAACAAGATATAATAAAGTTCACGGTTTAATCAACAATAAAATGGCTACAGCTAAATGTCACTTCATATAGTAATGATATACTAATGATCTATAGTTCACTGTAAAAATCCTACTTTTACTTTCACTTTTAACACTCTACTATAGAAGTTTTATTCAATATAAGGCACTGGCACAGGGTTAAAGTTATGTTTACAATAATTGTGTGGTTATGTGTAATGAACTAAATAAAACAAAATCATAACATTATCATATAAAACTTCTTGGACTTAATAAAAGAATTTATAATACTTATAATTTACATTTAGGGAAATAATTAAAACATTATTAAAAATTTTTAATGGAAAGTACATTTAGGGAAATAATTAAAGTACAGGATCAAAAGGACAGTTTCGAATTTTCTGGAATAATAAAGAAAGTTGATTAATGGCTACAACTATAGAAAATAAAGTCTTTCATACTATTATATATTATAATGTACAAAGATAGTAAACTAGAATTGCTTACAATTATGAACGTATTTCGAGAGCCTTAAAATATTATGTAGGCTAAATTTGCAATTACCTACATCTAGACAATATATTGAATATCATTTGACCTAGTTTTCAAAGTCATAAAATAATTAGGTCACACCTTCCGTAACGGTTAATGATGGCGAAAATATGAAAATTATCAATTTTTGCTGTATTTAAGTACACTTATCTCTATGAATTTTTTAAGTAAGCCAAATTAAAAAATATCTACTCGTAGACAATATATTGAATATTATTTGACCTAATTTTCAAGGTCATAGATTAAGTGGGTCACACCTTCTGTACCCGTTAAAATGACCTAATTTTGAAAAAATAGAAATTTAAATAATTCGAAAGAAAATACGAAATTTGAAAATCGGTCTCCAAGAAAAGGTAGATAATGATCCAGTGTATCTATGTGCTAAATTTCATAAAAATCAGTCTATCAGTAGTGTCTGAATTTCGGATTTAAGAATTGTAACGAAAATTCAAAATGGCGGTCGATATGGCAGCTTGACCTAATTATTTAGGTCAAATCAATTACTATTGACAAGTTATTTATAAAACAGTTTTCACTTTTCACCTAGCAGTTATAGACCGGAAGTTACGTAATTACGTCATTTGAGGCTAAACCGGAAGTGGAATTTTTATTTTCACATTTTTTCAAAAATTATAAACATATCGCCTATCAACTGGTAAAGTTTCAAAATTTTACCATTTATATTAAAGGAGAAATCACCGTCTAAAATTTTTGCCGATGACCCTTGAAAATTGAATTGCAAATCGTGGGTAAAATATTTAACCTAATTGCATAAAACCTATAATTGTTAGTGGACAAATACATTGAAGTTTTCAAATCTGAAAATCCGGTCAAAATCGAACTGAAAATAAACTTGCTAAAGCAAAAAAACCTGAACTTCCGGTTCTCACTTCCTGTCAGAGATAGAACTTCCGGTTTTGTTTTATTTGATAATAGAAATCATTCTAAGATCAACTGTAGATTTAGAATTTCTGCACCTTTTACCAGTTTGTCTGCAAACTCATCCAAGAATTACAAAAAAAAAAAAAAAAATAAAACTAGAATTGCTTACAATTATGAACGTATTTCGAGAGCCTTAAAATATTATGTAGGCTAAATTTGCAATGACCTACATCTAGACAATATATTGAATATCATTTGACCTAGTTTTCAAAGTCATAAAATAATTAGGTCACACCTTCCGTAACGGTTAATGATGGCGAAAATATGAAAATTATCAATTTTTGCTGTATTTAAGTACACTTATCTCTATGAATTTTTTTAAGTAAGCCAAATTAAAAAATATCTACTCGTAGACAATATATTGAATATTATTTGACCTAATTTTCAAGGTCATAGATTAAGTGGGTCACATCTTCCGTACCCGTTAAAGTGACCTAATTTTGAAAAAATCAAAATTTAAATAATTCGAAAGAAAATACGAAATTTGAAAATCGGTCTCCAAGAAAAGGTAGATAATGATCCATTGTATCTATGTGCTAAATTTCATCAAAATCGGTCTATCAGTAGTGTCTGAATTTCGGATTTAAGAATTGTAACGAAAATTCAAAATGGCGGCCGATATGGCAGCTTGACCTAATTATTTAGGTCAAATCAATTACTATTGACAAGTTATTTATAAAACAGTTTTCACTTTTCACCTAGCAGTTATAGACCGGAAGTTACGTAATTACGTCATTTGAGGCTAAACCGGAAGTGGAATTTTTTTTTTCACATTTTTTCAAAAATTATAAACATATCGCCTATCAACTGGTAAAGTTTCAAAATTTTACCATTTATATTAAAGGAGAAATCACGGTCTGAAATTTTTGCCGATGACCCTTGAATATTGAATTGCAAATCGTGGATAAAATATTTAACCTAATTGCATAAAACCTATAATTGTTAGTTGACAAATACATTGAAGTTTTCAAATCTGAAAATCCGGTCAAAATCGAACTGAAAATAAACTTGCTATAGCAAAAAAACCTGAACTTCCGGTTCTCACTTCCTGTCAGAGATAGAACTTCCGGTTTTGTTTTATTTGATAATAGAAATCATTCTAAGATCAACTGTAGATTTAGAATTTCTGCACCTTTTACCAGTTTGTCTGCAAACTCATCCAAGAATTACAAAAAAAAAAAAAAAAAAAAAAAAAAAAAAATAATCCGAACGATTACAATACGTTTTCGCCAAAGTCGAAATACGTAATAATCCGAACGATTACAATACGTTTTCGCCAAAGTCGAAATACGTAATAAAATGAGAACATTAAGTTCTGTTGGGTCATTCTACATTATCGATAGAGTCAAGTCTACCACGAACAAGTATATCTTGTAGATTTTTATTTTTTGAATAAGCTATGACTAATTTTTTGTAAAAAACAGTGGGAAATGTATTTTGTAATTTGGTATAGTATCTTTTGATAATTCGGGATGCTTGGCAAGAAATGTTATTGAATGGAGCAACAAATGGGATTATTTGAGAATCAAACTGTATATTTAATCCAGAGGGTGAAATGGTTTTTAGTGGATTCATCCAAAAGCTCTCCATTAAAGTGTATTGTGTTGATGCATTTTAGAGTTAAAGTGTATTGTGTAGATGCATTTTAGAGTTAAAGTGAATTGTGTTGATGCATTTTAGAGTAAAAGTGAATTGTGTTGATGCATCTTAGAGTTAAAGTGTATCGTGTTGATGCATTTTAGAGTTAAAGTGTATTGTGTTGATGCATTTTAGAGTTAAAGTGTATTGTGTTGATGCATTTTAGAGTTAAAGTGTATTGTGTAGATGCATTTTAGAGTTAAAGTGTATTGTGTTGATGCATTTTAGAGTTAAAGTGTATTGTGTTGATGCATTTTAGAGTAAAAGTGTATTGTGTTGATGCATTAAAAAGTATTGTGTTGATGCATTTTAGAGTTAAAGTGTATTGTGTTGATGCATTTTAGAGTTAAAGTGTATTGTGTTGATGCATTTTAGAGTTAAAGTGTATTGTGTTGATGCATTTTAGAGTTCAAGTGTATTGTGTTGATGCATTTTAGAGTTAAAGTGTATTGTGTTGATGCATTTTAGAGTTCAAGTGTATTGTGTTGATGCATTTTAGAGTTAAAGTGTATTGTGTTGATGCATTTTAGAGTTAAGGTGTATTGTGCTGATGCATTTTAGAGTTCAAGTGTATTGTGTTGATGCATTTTAGAGTTCAAGTGTATTGTGTTGATGCATTTTAGAGTTAAAGTGTATTGTGTTGATGCATTTTAGAGTTAAAGTGAATTGTGTTGATGCATTTTAGAGTTAAAGTGTATTGTGTTGATGCATTTTAGAGTTAAAGTGAATTGTGTTGATGCACTTTAGAGTTCAAGTGTATTGTGTTGATGCGTGGGAATAATTGACCATAGTTTAATATATTCTGATATCAACACACCAGTACATCTCATTCTAGACATTCTTGATCTCTGCATGTATGACCTCTTTATACTAAACACCGAACATAGTGCACATAGTCATTTACTATTTATAACCCTATGTTGTAGGGTTGTTGGTTGTTGTGGTTTCTAGTTGTGGCCAGCCTTTCAAACTCTTCCCTCACCCCCCCCCCCCCTCCACTCACTCTTCTATTCAAATGTTAATACTGTGAGCACTACTTGACAATTCTGTGAAAAATTTAAGATGCCACAGTCAATGCCTATGCTGCATTTAACCATTATTCTTATTCAGGTGATGCCATTAGTACTAAAATTACCATGATTTGAAAAGATAAATTTTAAGATATTTTATGTTGTAATATTCTAACTGAACATCAATATATCACAGATTTCATAATTATAACAAACAAGATATTTAAAAATAAATAGAAAACAACATCATGACAACCTAAAACAAAATCATGATGAAAACATTATCACAGAAGAACACTCCCCCCCACCATAAAGAGGTTAAATAAATAATGATATAATAATACAATATACAACACATTATGATAATAAAACTCACAATATAAACAATTATGGCATAGAGTTATAACACAAATATAATTGAGAACATAAAATGAATATACACATGTTAAATTACAAACTTTATAAATAGTTCAACAATGATCCAGTATAGTAATGCTGTGATCCTCACGAGCTTTGATCCTTGCACTTGATCAATATATCTTTTAAATTCAGATGTACACAATGAACACAGACTGATTGAGGTTAAACACAACAAAGTATTGTATATTTATTTTGTGGTCATGTACTTGATCGCTGGAACATAGATCTGTCCATTTGATACACATGTACAATGGTATTTTTAAATAGTTAATAAGTGTGAAAATCTTTTGATTTTTTAAAGTCATTGATTATTAATCAGTTTCAAATTTAGAGATAATTACCTAATTACTTAATCCCACCCGGTCTCAATTTAAATACTTAACTCAATATAATTCACTTGAAAATATGTATTTAAAAATGCGGATACAAATGAATGCGATCACAGATAGGTCGCAATAATTTGTAGCCTTACAGTAAATAATAACAAAATGAGGTTTTATCTTAATTTATCAAAGGACCATTCTGGGGTTTTATGAAAAAATTACACCAAAATCTAGCAAATTGTATATATATTTGAAAGCTTGAACTATATTTACCTAATCTCTTCGTGCTTTATACAAGATGTATGTTACTGGAAATGTTTTGTTTATAGAGATTTTATTATTGTCATTCTTAAAGGTATACTAACAAACCATGGCTAAACTGAGTCTTTTTTCATCAATGGACTTACCTGGTGTCAAAAAATCCAATGACTAAGTTCAAGACTTTTGAGAATTTTATGTCCATTCTATGAGGAAGTATACCTTTAAATCTGTATCGAAATGTAGCACAAAATCTTCTAAAACAACCCAACTATACTATAATGTTGTTTACTGTAAATATATATCACTGAAAGTTTTCAAGAAATCTGATTTCTCATGCTCATCTACAGTATTTGGAGCTTGAGTAAACTTCAAAGATCTAAAAGACTTCAAAATATCAGGAACCATTCCATCATTGATGCTGATTGGCAAAATCTTCTTCAAGACATAGTCATCACTGCACCGGGCTTCTAATGCTGAATTCATTAAGTAGGTCAACTTTGTTGGATTGTCGTTGGCCAGGATGAAGATGGCCATTTTACTGTTACAGATGAGTTTAATCTGTTCTTCCAATCCGGGTAGATTTGCTGCTGTCTCAGAACTTTTAATCACCTTTAGACCAGACTTGCTGAAAGCACACAACCAGTTCTGCACAGTGGCTCCTGTCTTTTTCATAATTTTATCATCTGCGTTGAAAATTATTGCAACATCACTATCATATTCTTCATTTGGATTTTTTTCAAAATTAAAAACTGATTCTGATAGAAGGTAGTCATTGGTATCTATTGAATGGTACATCAACTGTGTCAGTACGTCAGTTTTGAACTCCAGACACTGAAGACCTTCTGCAGAACACAAAAGAAGAGCCAGCATGTCAAGGATACCTGTGAATTGTTTAAGCTGTATATGATTGTTGATAATACCTTTAATAACTTCACTGTCAGTGTCTGTATTGGAGGTACGTTGAAGCTCCTCATGGACTTCTTGATACAGACTCAGAGAAGAACCGTACTGTTTCACCATGTAATACAGACTTGCCATATCTTTCTTTGGTTTTGTTCCTTGCTTTGAATCTTCTCCCAAAATAATTTCGCGGATGGATTTCAATGAAGTACAATTGCCTTCAGCATCATCGAAATGTGTGCTTAGATTTAATTTTTGACAATATGCCCAGCAACTTATTGCTCTTCTAAACATTTCTACGGCACTTTGACGATAATCCTCTCTCGAAATTTCATCAAATTCGTTTGACTCACTCATTCGTAATTTACATATCCCATATTGCTCGTAGCATTTGTAGCGCTGAAATGGAGAAGTATCATTTTCCAAAATGTAGTTGAATTTCTCCATCACTTCATCAAACTTGGTAGGTGTCATCTGTAATAAGGTGATTCCCCATTCATAATACACAGCCAAGTTACACCCTTGTCCTAGATCAGCTGACTGCCTGAACAGATCAATGCAAGACTCTAGTTTTCTGGATAATTCTGGGTCAAAAGTTTCTTTCCCTGGTGAGTTTATCAGTATCGTCATTGTAATTGGCTCATTATGCTGAACTGTTGCTGTTGTTGGTACATTTTCATGGGTTTTCGAGTCATTCAGAGACACTTTTGACAATGTTTCAGCCAGTTCCTTTTCTGTCTGAGTAGGACCATCAGAAGATGTTTTTGCTGCCTGGAATTCCAACTTTTCGTTGTGAAATTGTTGCTGTGGTGCAGAGGAAGATGGGAAAGAAGAACCTTCATTTTGATATTCCTTTGATTGTCTATACTGATGTATTAAAGAGTTTTTCCGAATCAAACCAAGTTGTTGACAAATGTAAGAATTAGGTGAGATTTCGTAAGCTTTTTGAAGTAACTCTTCAGCCTCTTTAAATTGGAAACAATGTCTGAGAATTCTTCCAGCTCTCATTAATATGGTGGTGTTATTTGGTAGACATTGAACCCCTTTGTGAACTAAATCTATAATTGTGTCTTTATCAGTTTTCATTAGCTTTTCATTAGCATTTGCCATCGCGTATAGATCAGCCAGCTCAATATATGATCTTGCTTTCAATAACCGATCAGTGCAGTTTTCTTTAACATATTTCAGGTGTCTTTCAGCTTCATTAAAGCAGGTCTCCAACTTTAAGTCTGGATGCATTACCAGGACAGATGTATTTATACATCTTCTATAAATAACACCTAAACCAAATTTCCATGGAAAGTTGTTTGGATTTCTTTCAACAGCATCTGTATATACTGCAATAGCTTTTTTATAAAATATTGGGTTAAGTCTTGTATATGCATAGGCCAACTCTGATTTTGCTACATCAATATTGAATGGATCAGCTGCTAATTTTTTAATATGGCTTAAAAGTCTCTTAGCTTTTGTGATCTCTCCTTTTTTGTAGCTCAATATGGCCATCATAGTACATGCATTGATGCTGGAAGAGTTTGTATCCTCCAACACTTGTGAAATTATCTTTTCTGCCTTTTCTACATCACCTAAATTGTATGAGATACATGCTTCCAAATTCTTATTTTTTATTTGAACCAAATCACTAAATTCTGGAAGATCCTCTCTTTCATCCTTTAATCTTTGGGCTATTTTCTTCCAAAACTTGGAACCACACTTTTCAGTTCCCATTTGAAAATAATTAGGAAATTGGTGAAGATCTTGTAGAAACTGCTTGTATTCTTCATCAAATTCCATGATCTGAAAAATACAACAGAAATAAGAGATGAGCAGAAGATCTGGAAAAAGAAGAAAATTATGTTCATGGGCACAAGATGGGCTACATTCTACTGAGCTGATCTGTAAAATAAAGTGAAATTGTCAACTACCAACTGATGATATTGCTATTGATCAGATTACAACAGTTGCTCTCTACTGAACATTGGGATTAGGTAAATAGAGATTGGCAAAAATTTTAAAAGGACAGGACTAAGCCTGTACCATCTAACGCTGAAAAGAAAGGCTGGTCTGTCTCCCAAAACAGTTTCTTAATGATTTACACAAGGAAAGAATTGTCTGTGAACCAATCCCCCCCCCCCATCCTTCTCAAAAAAAGAAAAAAGCCTAAAATATCCTTTCTTCTACCTTCTGCAGATGAAGTAAATCTGTGAAGAAAAGGTTATTGTGTCACAATACTGCTTACATGAGACCACCATTACTCAGCTTAAATAGCAACTTCCTTTACCCAGCCAGCTGTCGTAGTATATTAAAACTAAAAGAAATTAATATCTATATTGTTACCTTCAGTTATATTAGATGTCTTTTATACCAATGTGTTTCCTTTAGTATTCATATAGAATATTACTGATATATAGTCCATAGAAACCACATAGAATCAAAATCCATCAACAGGCAATATAAGGGAACAAGATATAATAAAGTTCACGGTTTAATGGCTACACCTAAAGTTACTTCATATGGTATGATGTTCTAATGATCTATTGATAGTTCACAGGAAATATCCTACTTTTACTTTCACTCTTAACATTGTACTATATAGGACTCGGACCAGTAAAACATTTTATGCTAATGATTGTATACGAATTTACCGTATAATTCCGAATATAGTGCGCAGGCATGTATAATGCGCACCCCTTCCTTGCCTCCGCAAAATCGGGGAAAATTCATTTACCCATGTATAGTGCGCACCCCTTTTCGCGGCAAAAATACGACTTTAAGTTGGCATTTCACAGACACCGATATCGGGAAATAGTTGTCAATACGTAAGTCACCATTCATAGATTTTTTTTATAATAAACAATGTTCCACTGCAACTTACGTTTCTACTATTTATTTTTATAATAAAATCCATTTTAATCCCGTATTTATTGCTTCTAATCTCTCGTAATGGTATTATTGAGTGTTATTTAGAAATCATGTATCATGCTATTAATTTACGGTACCGAGGATGATATTCATCTTGAAGAAAAATGTGCAATTACCCGGTAAACTTAGACGTATTGAAGAAGATATCATTGACAGGAATTCGAAGGTCTAACGGTAACTGACTTGGTGTAAGACTAATAGGCCCCATTATACTTGTAATCATAATGCGAATAATAATCATGATATTGCGTCAGTTCCTTTTGTGTGAATACTTAATTGTGATTGTTTCGTTTGTTTAACGTAAATAAATATCATTGTCTTTCTTAATTAAGTCTTTAATTATCGCTGGAGTGACACGATTCGCTCAATAGTTTATTTTTATCGTCTGCTTTTACCCCCCGCATAGATTTATCGACTAGTATTGCCTCTCAACGGAAATGAAAAAATTGACGGCGTGAACCTTGTGTATCATATCTGATGAATAATTAGGAAAACAATGGATTATATTAAAACCCAGTTATTCTGGTAACCGTATTTTTATTCAGGCAAGACTCGATTACGTATTGAGGCATGTCATCAAGCATGACAATCCATTGTTCTTACTATAAAAGCCATTGAAAATGCTTTGCCCGTTATCATTATTTTTGTTGGTACCTCTCGTCTTCACGTAACATTTTCCATTTTAAAAACAAAGTTATTAACTTGAATCATTTTAGTTTTGTTCAAATATTTAACAATAAATATTTAATTTATAAGATATTAATCATATTGGGCCGTTATTAAAATCATAATTCAATCTTTTACACAAATCAATTTTACCGCGAGTGTCGATGAAGGAAGACAAAATGGCGGATCCTTAACATCGACTTGCAGCATTTTCGTTGGGAAAAAATACTCCAAATTTATTTACCCGTATATAGTGCGCACCCCCTCTTTGTTGGGCCCATTTTATGGCAAAAACCTGCGCATTATACACGGAAATATACGGTAGTTCGTTCTATTTTTAGAAATCCTCTTTCTCCCTTCCTTTGGGGGTTTTTGCATGCCCATTTTTGACTAATTTTTGGTCTAGATTTGAAATTTGATGTCTGAAATTGCATTTTCTTGCAGAATTTCTGAGATAATG
>CM060202.1:28495109-28519265 GCA_030562195.1 Nipponacmea schrenckii | reverse complement strand
AGTTTCAAAATGTTCGAAATCCATGGGATAACGCACAGTTGCCACGCTCGGAGCTGTTCACAGTTCTAGTTTTGGTATTATTTTTGATATCAAGAAAGACTTGTAAGCAATTCTCTATATCAACTTGTGATGATATTTTTGGTATTATTTTTGATATCAAGAAAGACTTGTAAGCATTTCTCTATATCAACTTGTGATGATGTTTTTGGTATTATTTTTGATATCAAGAAAGACTTGTAAGCAATTCTCTATATCAACTTGTGATGATATTTTTGGTATCAAGAAAGACTTGTAAGCAATTCTCTATATCAACTTGTGATGATATTTTTGGTATCAAGAAAGACTTGTAAGCAATTCTCTATATCAACTTGTGGTGATATTTTTGATATCAAGAAAGACTCATAAGAGATTCTCTATATATTGACTTGTGGTGATATTTTGATATCAAAAAAGACTCATAAGAGATTTTCTATATATTGACTTGTAGTGATATTTTTGATATCAAGAAAGACTTGTAAGGAATTCTCTATATATTGACTTGTGGTGATATTTTTGATATCAAGAAAGACTCATAAGAGATTCTTTATATGATTGTGTACAATATGTGGCCTAAGCCAATAATTGAGATTTGGTTAAAAAACCATCACTAATGATTTCTTGGCAGCAACTTGTTTCATGATTTGCTGCCAATGATTACAGTGATGTCTTTGATTTGATTATCTCTGGTAATATTGGAACCGAATTCTTCATCAAATGACAATTTGGTTTGTTTTGTTGCAGGCGGTCTTGAAAGAATATTAAATTCTGTCACATGATTCATATTAATGGAGTCCATTTCCGTTACTAAGTTAATTCATTCAACCATCTTTTATTGCACTTTAATCAAGTCACAAAATGAAGTCAAATTCCTTTAAGGATACAAAATGATAGGGAAGTAGTCAAATTTTATTGGTACAGGTTTGGCAATGCATTTGACGAGTCTCAGGAGCGTAAATTTCGAGCTATTTTCAGCCAACTCAGATTTGTGACATTTGTCTTATATTTTGTTTCCAAGCTAAAACATTATGAACCAAATTCAGACATTGGAGCCCTCAGAGGCCTACTTTATGGGTTGCAGTTATCTGATTTTGATGATTCTTACAACAAACTGTTTGTAAATAGAAGATCTACTAAATTGCTTTAGTGAAAATTGTTCAAGATTGAAAAGGAGAAAGTTCTGATTAGGGGTGGCTTTTGACCCTTCCTTACATTGTGAATTTCAGAGTGAGTTATGATATCCTGTAAATAAAGGGTCAAAATAAGGCAAGAAAATGAGATATTGGTGTCAGGATGGTGTGAACATTTGACACATAAATCTCAAGTTGTGTTGTGAGATATTATCATTATCAAATGTTATAGTGACCTTCACCTGATCCTCGAATCAAAATAATCCACCCTAGTGGGGTTCTATAGCACAGCGGTTAGAGAGTTGGTTCTCTACATCATGACGTCATTTATCTTGGATACGTTGAAAATGTCGGACGTGAGTTCTAATCTCGACCGGTGTGTGAAAGTCCGATGACCTTGAATAAGTCATCTTTTTTTTTTTTCACTCACAATTCCAGTCCACCCAGCTGTAAATGGGTAGGGATAATCCAGGAAAGATCAATGCCAAGAGGTTTGGCCAAGGACCAGCTGGTAGAAAGGATCCTTGTCACAATGGACTTGTGAACCTAAGTTGTTATCCTTGTAAAATAAAATTGTTTCTTTCTTTTTCTTTTTTAGTCTAGATTTCTAGATGTTGTTTAATGTTAGCTGTAGTGACAAAAATTCCCCTCATTAACCACTGCACATTACTGAACCATGTCAAATATCTTGGAATCTTGCTTGAAGTTTTAACTAAATTACAGGAAAAGGTTAAAACTCCATGCTGTGGTGGACTGATGTCGCTAAATGATGAGAATGCCAACAATAAAATATCACGTATTGATATTTCCGATTTTAAATGGTCTTTAGAATGCCAGGAATTGTGCCAGTGACATTTCCAATTCCATCAACCAGTATTGATTTCTATTATTACACTTAAACACTTGCTGTTTTTCTTTATTGCTGAACTATCCTAATGTTACAGTTAGTGGAGTTTTACACCCTAGTCGGTTAAGTTTAAAAACTTGTTTATCTTTATGATACCAAGATCTCTGAACTATCCTAATGTTACAGTTAGTGGAGTTTTACACCCTAGTAGGTTTAGTTTAAAAAACTTGTTTATCTTTATGATACCAAGATCTCTGAACTATCCTAATGTTACGGTTAGTGGAGTTTTACACACTAGTAGGTTTAGTTTAAAAAACTTGTTTTTCTTTATGATACCATGATCTCTGAACTATCCTAATGTTACAGTTAGTGGAGTTTTACACCCTAGTAGGTTTAGTTTAAAAAACTTGTTTATCTTTATGATACCAAGATCTCTGAACTATCCTAATGTTACAGTTAGTGGAGTTTTACACCCTAGTCGGTTTAGTTTAAAAACTTGTTTATCTTTATGATACCAAGATCTCTGAACTATCCTAATGTTACAGTTAGTGGAGTTTTACACCCTAGTCGGTTAAGTTTAAAAAACTTGTTTTTCTTTATGATACCAAGATCTCTGAACTATCCTAATGTTACAGTTAGTGGAGTTTTACACCCTAGTCGGTTTAGTTTAAAAACTTGTTTATCTTTATGATACCAAGATCTCTGAACTATCCTAATGTTACAGTTAGTGGAGTTTTACACCCTAGTCGGTTTAGTTTAAAAACTTGTTTATCTTTATGATACCAAGATCTCTGAACTATCCTAATGTTACAGTTAGTGGAGTTTTACACCCTAGTCGGTTTAGTTTAAAAACTTGTTTATCTTTATGATACCAAGATCTCTGAACTATCCTAATGTTACAGTTAGTGGAGTTTTACACCCTAGTCGGTTTAGTTTAAAAACTTGTTTATCTTTATGATACCAAGATCTCTGAACTATCCTAATGTTACAGTTAGTGGAGTTTTACACCCTAGTCGGTTTAGTTTAAAAACTTGTTTATCTTTATGATACCAAGATCTCTGAACTATCCTAATGTTACAGTTAGTGGAGTTTTACACCCTAGTCGGTTTAGTTTAAAAACTTGTTTTTCTTTATGATACCAAGATCTCTGAACTATCCTAATGTTACAGTTAGTGGAGTTTTACACCCTAGTCGGTTTAGTTTAAAAACTTGTTTATCTTTATGATACCAAGATCTCTGAACTATCCTAATGTTACAGTTAGTGGAGTTTTACACCCTAGTCGGTTTAGTTTAAAAACTTGTTTTTGTTTATGATACCAAGATCTCTGAACTATCCTAATGTTACAGTTAGTGGAGTTTTACACCCTAGTCGGTTTAGTTTAAAAACTTGTTTATCTTTATGATACCAAGATCTCTGAACTATCCTAATGTTACAGTTAGTGGAGTTTTACACCCTAGTCGGTTAAGTTTAAAAAACTTGTTTTTCTTTATGATACCAAGATCTCTGAATTATCCTAATGTTACAGTTAGTGGAGTTTTACACCCTAGTCGGTTAAGTTTAAAAAACTTGTTTCACTTTATGATACCAAGATCTCTGAACTATCCTAATGTTACAGTTAGTGGAGTTTTACACCCTAGTCGGTTAAGTTTAAAAAACTTGTTTCACTTTATGATACCAAGATCTCTGAACTATCCTAATGTTACAGTTAGTGGAGTTTTACACCCTAGTAGGTTTAGTTTAAAAACTTGTTTATCTTTATGATACCAAGATCTCTGAACTATCCTAATGTTACAGTTAGTGGAGTTTTACACCCTAGTAGGTTTAGTTTAAAAAACTTGTTTATCTTTATGATACCAAGATCTCTGAACTATCCTAATGTTACAGTTAGTGGAGTTTTACACCCTAGTTTAAAGTGCTGATATTTTTTTTTTTTGCCCCCCCCCCATCCTGCCACAGTAAAATACACGTTTCTGTCTGTAGATGACGAACAACAAAATACTGGTCAATCCCTAGACAAGTTAAAACAGTTTTAAATAATACCAGAATTTAACCTGATATTTTACAGTTGAGTGGGTATAATTCGGTCTGTTTCTGATCCATGACTGTATTTTAAACAATTTCAGTTTTTCTCCTATTTTCTTTGTTTGATTAAAATCATCCATTACAGCCTCATTTTAACAATTTACCATTTTACCGTAAAAAAACATCAGGACAAATCTCTACGGTAACAATCAACAGACTTGACGTTAGAGAACAAAGACACGATTATTAAGATAAAATGTTCAATTACTTAAATATCCATTTAAATTATAGGAAGAAATATGGTTGAAAGAATTGTAGAAACAAGGCAATTAATTCGTTAAAAATTAATTAAACTTGAACTAATTACCTTGTCTTCTTTTAATTCTTCTGATATTTGGATGAATTAAAATGATATTTGTTGTGATGAATTCTGCTCCTGATGGAATTGATACAAAGACAGAGCCATGCAGTGTGCAATTAGGGGAATTTTGAGAAACAATGATGATTCAACTCGATACTGACTGAGTAATTACGTCATGTCATTTTAACTTAAAATTCTGTCAGATTTAAGAAAAATTAAAAAAATCAAAGCAAATTGACACACTTCAGAATTTTGTGGCTTTCAGTCATAATGAAAATTGATGTCTGATTAATTAGTTAGACTTCAAAGAATTCTGTTACAGTCTGGAATTTCAGGCATGAATATTAATTGTCTTGGATGGCATCAGATAAAAAATAAGTTTCAATAGTCGCTACTAATGCAAAGGTAGCATTTTGTTTGTTGTAGCTGCTGGCCTGTCTTCATAAGCTCATAAGGTTCAGAAGAATAGGACGTAAAACTGCATTCATTTCATTTTATTTGTAGCAATAATTATCTAATCAATTATAACAGAAAATAGTTTGCTAATAATACAATAATGATAACATTTTATTTATTGAGGGGAAGAGAAATAGAGAGATGACAAAAATATAAATTCTTTTTAGAAGTTTATGTCTACGGAAATCACGAGACAAGACAATCAATCAAGGTGTAGTTGTACAATACAGTCAACAGGCTTGCTTCTGAAATCGCAAAAAGAGTAGGCTTATGCCGCTGTCCTGGCAAAATTTCCCTCATTGCACACTCCATGGCGTTGCCTGTCTTCATTAGCCCATAAGGTGCAGACGAGTAGGACGTAAAACTCCATTCATTTCATTTTCATTTCTAAATTAATCTTAATGTATCTAATTGTAAGTAATGTTCAGAATTAAGAATCTTATAAAAATGGTCTCTGTTCAGATTTACAGATGTTATTTCAATTGGAAGTATAATCACCTTCACACTATAAAGATCAGTTAAAAGTTAATTTGGGATAAAAAATTTATCGAGCAGGTCTTCGTTAATTTACCAATAATAATACATTTTCATTTCTGAGAAATTTTCAGGTTTTCAGACCAGCTGGTTGAAGAACATAGAGTAATTCTAACGGTCATTAAAAATACGAACACTTCCTCTTTAATGTCGTAAGATCAAATTATGAGCAATCGTAAAGTCTTTAAAAAGATGAAACGAGACGAAACAATAGGCTTCATATAATCTTGTTACAGACTCGGCATAACAAGGAACAAAGCAAATGAAAGTTTACGATATTTCAATGATGCTGTTACCAAGTAAATGAGTGTTTTATTCTCACAGAGCCCAGCTGGGTTCCTGAACCATAATCTTGTTACCAAGTTCAAAATAGCATTGAAAATTGATTAAGTTTTAAATGGTAAATTGAGTTCGAAGAAGGGTTATAAATACAGGATCAAGATACTTATCAATTATCAATATTAAGGCAATGGGACTGGATGTACCAGGCTATAAGTCTTTTCCAGTCCTATTCACAAATAAACAAACACATACTTCTTCCTGAAGATTTCAGTTTTGTTAATGTATCAGCCTTCTTCAGACCAGCCAAGAATAATACAAATAGTCCAATCCAATAAAGATTATATGGACCTACGCCCCCCCCCACTCCCAAAAATTAGTAAGAACCAACCCAAAAAATAAGGTTCACCAGGATAATAATATTGCCATTGTTGTACAAGATCTTATATTGACCTTCTCTGATCTGTGGCAGAAAAACTGGTTTGAGCTTATCAATATTTACTATACCAGCTGGTGGAGCTCAATTTCAACTATCTATTTAGTCATCTCAATATTTACTTTAGAAGCTGATAGAGCTCAATTTCAACTATCTGTTTAGTCATCTCAATATTTACTTTAGAAGCTGATAGAGCTTAATTTCAACATTCTGAATAGCTAGCCGAATTTGAGCTCTATCTGCTGGTCAAGTAAATATTTAGATATCTGTATAGAAGGCATTCAGAGCAGATGGTAAAGGAACTACACAAATTTGAGCTCTATCAGCTGGTAAATAAATATTTAGATATCTGTACAGAAAGTCATTCAGAGCAGATGGTAAAGGAACTAAACAAATTTGAGCTTGCAGCTGATAAAGTAAATATTTAGATATCTGTTTTGTTATTTAAATCTGTCCTCTACCAGCTGATAAAGCTCAGATTTGGCTATTTGAATCATATTGTAGAATTGAAAATAGAAATTGAGAAGATTATCTCTTTAATTGAGATGCTGATTTTTGTATGTTTATTTTGAAGATGTTAATTATGGATTCGTTCTGACCTTAAAAGAATAACAAAAGCTGAAAGCTCCAATCTAGTTCCAATTGTTCATTTCCGCAAACATTACGCAAAATATTGCCTCATTTCCATCAAAGCTTTGATGACAGGCAATGACACCATCACAACAATTCTCCAAACTTTTGACACGAAATGAGAAACGTTTGAAGTTAATGGATGTTAATTGATACGAATAATATTTAGATTTCATCAGAAACAATGGTCAGTCTGCGTTAACTTCCTGTCTGACAATCGCTTCCAGATATTGATACTGGAAAACAAAGACAACAAATTTCAGTTCTGAGAAATTCTTGGAGGGAAAATCTCGAATGAACAAGTTGAGCTAATTAATGTAATTGTTTTGGTTTAACAGTCTTTTGTCTGTGACATGGAACTGGATGTAAAAGAACAATGAAATGTATTTCCAATATCAGGCAACGCTGAGAGTTATCAGTTTTAGGGTTTTAGATGGAACTTGTAAGTTGTGTTTAGGATTTTAGAAAGAACTATCAATTTTGTTTTTGTCTATGGATCTTGTATGATATGTTCTGGAGTTTTGGAGTAAAGTTTGAAGGCACTGGCACAGGAGATGTAAAGTTCTTAATTTGACTAAACAAACTGTTTGTTAATGATTAAATGTTTGTAAATCTGGGTTCTGTGTACTTTAAACTGTACATTGTCTGAGATTAGTAGAACAGAAACTTGTCAGAGTATGCGTTTAGCTTGTACAATGTACTCCGACAATATTGCCGTGTGTTATGACATTGAGTTATTTTGGTGAAATGTTCTATAAAGAAATGGTTTTTTGTTAGACTGTAGAATAGTGCTTTTAAAACAGTGCCTTTGTGAACCCTGGATTAAGAATGAGTATATTTGAGAGCAGTAAATAGAAACAAACTATAAGAGAAATGGGATTATTGCCATGAAATTTGTGGTAAGTTTGCAGAGGATTCTTAGATTCAGGATTTTAAAATAAACATTTGGCAGTTTTTTTTTTTCAATGTTTCAATCATGTGTTTATTTGGTAGGTGAGACATAATTTTGATAAATCATTTCAATCAATTTGTTTTCTGGTAAATATCATTTTTTGTGCGAATATTCTTAGTTAGTTTTACTTGTCTTGTGATGTCTCCCCTTTTTAGTCCGTTAATAGTAGAATATATAGCACAAGATGACAATGTGATAAACACACACTTAACACAAGTTACGTGTGTGTACTTATATCTATCACCTTGTGTTGTATATATGCTCTGCGCTTCTTAATGTTGTTTTAATCTTACAGTGGAATATTTTCAAATAGTAGGCCTATTGCCTCTGTAATAGTATTTTATTATCATCGAATTATCAACCACCCAGAAATCTTTAACTTTGTTTCCTGGCCATTTATGACATTCTGGAGAGATTTAAAGATATCAGTGAAAATGAAGACTATGATTTGTCTTTTTCTGTAATTTCTCTAGAGCCTCTTTCAACACAGATTCCCGTTTAAAATCACGGGCCGTGAAATTTGATCATAAAATTATTTCACCGTGAAGCGTGAGAAGAAATATTGTTAACTCACTGTTGTCTGTGTATTGATTATAGTTTTTGTTGATATTTTTGTCTCGAAAAAAAATATTGTTTTTTTCAGAAAACACCTTGTTCTTGAAATTTGATCAACAATGTATTTTAGGCTCCTGTATAAAGATCCTGTCTTGATTGTTGAAATAAAAACAGACCTGACTTGTAATTTCAGTCCAAATTCTGCTGTCAGTTAACTATCAGGTTACATGGGAGGTTGACGGGATCATCTGCTAGAATTTTACCCTAAAAACAAACCTCAGCCAGATTTCATCAGAGTTATTATGGTCATAATTAAAATCTAGTTGTAAACAAAGAAAAGTTGACAGCTAATTGAATAAAATTCAGGAGGCGAAATAACACACAATATTATTTAACTAGTAATCAGCTGTCTTAATTACCATGGTTACTTGTTAAACGCACATGTTGGCACAGAATTAGAGATTTTTAATCACTAGTAGAAATTTGACATTTTTCTTGACAAAATTTCAGTCGTAATATTCGTGCATGGCTGAGTGATCAGGAATTATTGGTTCGGATGTTTTTCAAGTTAAGTGATACTCTACCTCCTTATCCAGTGCTTTTGGTCATTTGACCTAGTGTTTGGTTTCAACTCTATTTAGTTATATGATTGATACATATGAGTGACGATAATTTTGTCAATTTGGCATCACTTTTAGAGAGTCCACGTGGTAGTCTATTTGGTATTCAAGTGTGATCTCTGCATTCCTTTTACAGAGTTCACATGGCTAGTAATGTAAATTTAGCATTTAGGGCTGTCAGAGAATCCACATAGAAATATATTTCGTGTTCACGTGTGATATCTGCATCCCTTTCAGAGAGTCCACATGGCTAGTAATGTTAATTTAGCATTTAAAATTTGTCAATTCGGCAGTCCACATATCTAAAAATGTTTAGGTTATTTAGGTCTGTCAACACTGCATCCCTTTCAGAGAGTCCACATAGCTAATGATTTGATATTCATTCAAGTATGTCATCTTAGCATCCTTTCAGAGTGTCCACATGGTAATATATTTCTATCGTATTTGGATCTTTGTACAAAGTGCATATAGTAATTTGTTTATTAAAGGGATACTGAGTCTGGGCATGAACATAAAATTTTATTTCTCAAGAATGGTCAATATGAGTATAAAGAAACAAATCCATTAAAATATTTAAAACTGAAAAAAGTAGGTAATTATTGAAAAATGCTTAATCAATTTATTAAGCATTTTTCAATAATCAAATTCATCTTTATGGATAATTATCTATTTTTTTGGATATATATTTATTTTTTTATGCTGATGAATAGAGCTCTTATTGGCCAAGTTTAAAATTTTTAATTTTATGTTCATTCTAAGACGCAGTAACCCTGCAAGATATATAGAATCTAAGCAAGTATTGAGGAGTTGGTTGCTATCATTGCATGTTTTTTAAGGTAACTACAATATTAAGATCAGCTTACTTGATAATTATCTTGACAATATGGAACTTTTCGAACTTTATTATAAACAAAGAAAACTGATCAAAAGGGAGATAATAATAGTCGTAGCTTCAGGATGCCTGTAGGTTTGGTTTACCGCTTAAATTATGAATTTTCTGCTTTCTTATTTTGTCAGTTATTGATTTTTTGTTCAAACCCAGATTGTTTATTTGGATAAAGATTGTTCTGGGTTTTATTGAATTGTTTAAGAGATTTGAAGGAAATGAGTTATAGTCTCACAATGATATTATGTAAATACTGGTAACAACATGAACACACACAAATCACTTTATTTTTAAAGTTCAGGGAAAGGGAGAGTTTGGTTCTCTCAGATATATACAATGAACATACTCTTTATTCATAAATAATGTCTGAATATCCTATATAGTCATTGTGAGATATTAATTCATTTATCTGTCATTTACTCATTCATCCATTCATTCATTTATTAGTTTACTCAATTATTTATTTATTCATTCATTCATTTATTTATCAGTTTATTCATTTATTTATCCATTTATTCATTCATTTACTCATTCATCTTTTCATTTTATCATTAATTTATTAGTTTGAATATTCATTTATGCATCTGTTTATTTATCTATTTAGAAGTAATGTATTCATTCAATCAGTTAACTCTAGTCATTGACTATTGTTTCTTCAGATTTAAGACTTATTCATTCATTCAGATTTCACGCTTATCTCATGTTCTTCAATCATTTATTCATTCAATAGACCTTCTCTCAAACCTGATGTCATTCATTCAGTCCTTCATTCATTCATTTATTCACTCAATTATTTTTTCATTCTTTCAGTCCTTCATTTATTCTTTCATTCATTCAGTTCTTCATTCATTCATTCATTTATTCATTTGATAGAACCTCTTTACCTGGTTTCATCCATGCATTCATTCTTTCATTTATTCATTCATTGAAGTTCACTCAAATCTGATGTCCTTCATTTATTCTGTAAAAAATATGAGATGACCTTGAGAAGCAGCACAGTGGAGGCCAAACCAAACTGATGCCATTTTATTCTCTATCACTGATCAATATTTGGTTAAAGTTGAGGCGTGAATGTAGTTTTATCTTGTAGTTGATTTCCATTCACTTGTAGTGTTATCATTTAATTCCTCTAGCAACTTGGATGTATAGTGGAGAAATTTATTCTTAGCTCAGTCTTCATACCAGTATTGCTTACATGACTAACTAACTATAGTTTATGGCAAAAGTAGTATTAGTCTTGACTTAGTCACTAAGTGATTTTTGATATTGGTCACAAGACTACCTGACTCTTATTGCAAGATAGGTATCGATATTGACTGTGACACTAAGTGATGTACCTTGTCTTACATGGATTTTTGGCTTGTGATTTTGTACGACCTTATTCTTGGAATTTACCTTAATTTTTTCTAATTAATGGTGGAAATGCTAATTGGAATTTTTTTCTCTTATCAGGTTTGTAAAATATTATTTTTAACAGAATCACTGAAAATTTTCCCTTGTTTGACAGCTAGCTGTCAGTAGGATGTAAAATTCAATTTCATTTCATTAGTTCAATAAGATACAGAACAGTAGGATATAAAACTTCATTTCATTTCATTAGTCCAATAAGATACAGAACAGTAGGATATAAAACTTCATTTCATTTCATTAGTCCAATAAGATACAGAACAGTAGGGTATAAGACTTCATTTCATTTCATTGGTCCAATAAGATACAGAACAGTAGGATATAAAACTACATTTCATTTCATTAATCCAATAATATACAGAACTGTAGGATATAAAACTGTATTTCATTTCATTAGTTCAATAAGATACAGAACAGTAGGATGTAAAACTCTATTTCATTTCATTAGTCCAATAAGATACAGAACAGTAGGATATAAAACTCTATTTCATTTCATTAGTACAATAAGATACAGAACAGTAGAATATAAAACTCTATTTCATTTCATTAGTTCAATAAGATACAGAACTGTAGAATATAAAACTACATTTTATTTCATTAGTCCAATAAGATACAGAGCAGTAGGAAATAAAACTTCATTTCATTTGATTAATCCAATAAGATACAAAACACTAGGATATAAAACTTCATTTCATGAGTCCAATAAGATACAGAACAGTAGGATATAAAACTACATTTCATTAGTCCAATAAGATACAGAACAGTAGGATATAAAACTTCATTTCATTAGTCCAATAAGATACAGAACTGTAGGATATAAAACTCCATTTCATTGCATTAGTTCAATAAGATACAGAACAGTAGGATATAAAACTACATTTCATTTCATTAGTTCAATAAGATACAGAACAGTAGGATATAAAACTTCATTTCATTTCATTAGTCCAAAAATATACAGAACAGTAGAATATCATTTCAATTTCTGTAATCCTGATCTGAACTTGACTTTTAGAGTCAGAAGGTGAATATTTGTTCAGATCATCTGCTCAGACAACATTTTTAAAGCTTCTAATTTTAGTTCCTGTTAATACAGTCTGAAGAATCTGCAACTTTGTTTAAATTGTTCTAAAGCCTACGGCACCAAGACCTTTTAACATTTACACTTTGACAGAAACAAGTTGACAGATAAAGAGAGCGCCCCAAGGGTGGGAGAACTTTTAACTCCAGCATCCGTTCCAACTAGGAGTATTTTCAGCAGATTTAATCAAAATGAAAAGAGAAAGTTCGTCTTCAAAGACCTCATTTATATTTTAAAAACGATTTTTTTTTCTACAAGGTCTAGAAATAGATAGGCTATTTATTTATCTTAAAGGTATTAGTCCACTTAGACTTTTAAGGATCTTTTTTCTTTCTTTTGCCCTTTCATCTGATTGGGCGATCACTAAAATTGATTTTAAATATAATAGTAGTTATCCTTGAATGGCATTTAATAGTTGGTATAAATAACACAGAAGAAGTCTTTATAGATTACAACTATTGTTTATTTATACTGCTATGTTTCAATAAGTATTCTCTTATCATTATATATATAACACAGAGTAAGTCTTTATGGATTACAACTATTGTTTATTTATACTGCTACGTTTTAATAAGTTGCTTGATAACGATAAGAGGATACTTATTGAAACGTAGCAGTATAAATAAACAATAGTTGTAATCTATAAAGACTTCTTCTATATTATATATATAATGATAATAGGATACTTATTAAAACGTAGCAGTATTAATAAACAATAGTTGTAATCTATAAAGACTTCTACTGTGTTATATATATAATGATAAGAGAATACTTATTGAAACGTAGCAGTATAAATAAACAATAGTTGTAATCTATAAGACTTCTACTGTGTTATTATATAAAGATAAGAGAATTTTTGAAAACAGTTTAAAAACAATAGTTGTAATCTTTTTAAAGTCTACTTCTTAGTTTAATAGTAGTTGCCGTTTACATGTGTAGTATTTGATATGTAAATGAATATTCATAACCCTGCATGTCACGTCTTTCAGTTTTGCCACTTCATGTGTTAACCCTCATGGAGTGAAGGTCTAATAAATATATGAACTATAGAATGTGTTTTGATATATTTAACAGAGTTAACAGTTTCAAAACCAATTATATTGTATTATTTATTAAAGAATTACAAGACTTCTAGAATAAGGCCCCAGATGTATATCAATCAGTAGAACCATTTGATACGTCTATCAAATGACTTATTTCTGCTGGTGTGCATGATTAACATCAGTCACGACAAAAACCCAACCGACTGTCAAATCCAACCAATTATATCATTTATAACCACTTATAATTATGCGAGGTCAAAGTTTAAAACACTTGTCATTCCCTCGTTATTACGAAGGATATCATTTCTCATATTGCATGATAGAAATATGCTAATTAGGTGAGTCTAATTACCTCCCTTGTCATCATTATGCAAATGAGGGTGATATGATACTTTGATGTGACATGGAGTGGATATTTAACGTCCAGGTTATTGTTATTTGAGGACTTGGACTTCTCAATGAATTTAAAAGGGGTCTTCAATTGATAATCTTTAAAGAGACAGGTTCACCATCTGTTTGACAAATCGTAACTTAGTCTTAGAAAATGGACTTTTAGCTAGGCTAATCAGTAAAATTGTTCACAGATCAATGTCAAAATTTTAGCCTTAAAATCCTTGTGTGTATAGGAGTGACAAGGTTTAAAATTTAAACTGGCGCCTTTTCATTTTTTGAGACTCTGTGATAGCTTGAAAAGAAAAAAGAAAGTAAAATTCCTAGTTTGAGATATGTTTGTATAAATTATGTTGCTTTTGTACATTTTTGAACTTCTGAAGACTATTTACATTTTAATATATTTAATTTAGCTGTTGATAATGGTGAACTGTGGCACACTGCAGGGCGTTGCCTGTCTTCATTAGGTGTAGAAGACTAGTATCCTATTTCATTTTGTTTAGAAGATTATAATTGTCAGTCTATGGATATCAATAATTGTATTCTAGCTTTCTCAATATGACTATGTTTCGCTCCCAGTGGATACTACGTTGTCAAAATTGTCACAAACCATTTCTAGAATTATTTGACAGTTAAATGTCAACTGAAGTGTGTCTGCATCAATTATCTAATAGCAAGGGGAGGTAATAATTAGGGGGAGAGAATCATTTGGGGAGTTTGTCTTTCCCCTATCGGGTCTTCAACCACATGCTCCTGTCATTGTTGATCAATTTTAAAGATGAAGTGACTTTTGAACCTTTGAATATCAAATTTCTTAGAGAAAGTATCAAATTGAAGAATTTGTGTAACTGATAATATGTGAATGAATTCTCTAGGATGCATTCATTAATCTTTTAATATCAATTTTCTAGAACACTTAATCATAATATTAAAAATGAAACGCTTTCTCAACCTTGGAATATTAAATTTATCACAGAAAATATTTAAGAATGTGATCTTTTGTTTTTTAAAGTTATAACAAGTCAAGAGCACATCTTTTCATTTCATTTTTCCATCATTACTTAATTTATTCGTTCATATTTATCATTGATGGGTTCATTCATTCATTTTCAATTCGTTTATTCCTTTATTATCTTGTTTCTGGTCCATTCACTTATTCGTTCATTCATTCATTCCATCCATTGAACTTGATATGTTTATCCAGAAGAGTAGGCAATATACTCCATTCATTTCATTTTTACGTTCATCCTTCATTCATCTATTTATTCATTCTGTTTCAATTTTCCAGGTGTAACCATGATATCCATGAAGTACCTGAAACATCAGTAATTATTTCTATTAACATTACCATGGATACAGGATTGTAGGAGAAAAAGCTTAAAAGGTAAGATGGAATTTCATTTCTTTGAATCTGTTTGTAACCTTTAAAGAACTTTGCTGAACATCATGTTATTATAGAAATCTATAATATACAGAGAACTTCATCAGAATTAACAACCCAAAGTACAATCAATCCAAACTTCAAAACAGAACTTTGAATCCAAAATAAGAGTTTGGTAATACATGCGAATGAACTTTTCAGGCTTTTTGTCTATTATTTATGCCTAACTTATAGCAGGGCTATGCCAACTTTCTATGAAAACATATTATTAAAAAAGCTGTAACTGAGTGAATGATAAATGCTCTCTACCAGGAAGTGGTACCCAGGACTGTTAATTTGGCCGTAACTGAAATGACCGATGGTTGATATACGCTCACTTACACAAGTGTAAGTTTAAAAAAGTAGAAATGAAATACCCAACTGTATACAGTAAACACCCAGATCCAGTCAATAAGCTAATTAAAAAATCTTAATTAAGGGGTTAAAGGTGAGAGGTGGTTAATTGATAAACAATAATTAATTGGATACTCTTAAGTTGAAAGAGATCAAGACTATCTCAAACTCTGAAATGTTGTGTATTATTGTTATTAAATTGAGGAGTAGTATACCATAATAACTGTGTTCAGTATTCAAACTAGCACTTGTGCCATCAGATCAATTATCAATCAATTCCTTTAGATGTTGTTCAAGGATTCTTTTAGACGCAAGTTTGACCTCAGCTTCATTTAAGCAACGGAACTGCAAAGATGAACATTAAAATATACAAATTCTACAGATGATTTTTTCAGAACATCTTATCATTTCAATGAGTTCACGAAGCTAAGAAATGATCTCACAAATGTTTAAAAGCACCAGAGAATGTCTTACTGAGTTTAGCAATCTCTTTGACAATCTGTCACCACTTTCAGAGACTTCACAAGACTAAAAATATGTCCATTGTAACAACATGATTTTGTCATTAAACATATTTTGCTCTATTATTATAGATTACAATAGTATTTCGTCCCACTTTATTCTTGTCATGAGCAAACAAAAAAACATCCTAACTTCCACCATACAATACAACACAACAAAACCCACACTCCTGACCAATTTTACTTTCAACTGCCCAATTAATTAGAAAAAAACTGACGGAACTCCCTACAATTTACCTGTTTATATTAGTATTGATAGTTTGACAGCAGATGGTCATTTGTCATCTGTCATCTGTCATTTAAAGAAGCCTGACCATTTAGTTTTTAAATGATCCAAAAGAATTTTGTTAACTTTAAAGAAAATAAACTAGTATGGTTTGAATGGATAAATCAGAAATGATGTATTTTCACCATTTGTTTAACCAATCACACCTTGGTCACTTACAGAAACACTCATTTTTTAGCTAAGCTCATCAGTATAAGTGTTCACAGCTCATAAAAATTTGAGTTTTCAAATTCATGTGTGTCCAGAATTGTCCTTGTGTATTGTGGTTCTTCCGCGCATATATTATATAATGGCAAAAACAACAAATTTATGCGAATGAAATAAAAAATATCAACATGGTGATGTTTGTAATAAGTCTTTAAGTTTTTTATTATTAGACTTTCCATTGAGATTATATCTTTGAATGTACATGAATGTATCTTCATCAGCAGTATTGCACCTTTAAAGTTTCTGTGTAATAAATTCAATTAAAACACCAATTGACTTTTTATTTTTTAAAGATAGTGAGACAATAAGGGGCAGTAATTCACTAGAAACCAGACAACGTTTGATGTTTGTGTGTCCATTGTTCAAGTTAATTCAAGTCTAACAGATTTCAAGTGGTTTCGGTCAGCAGGTGAAAGTTTGATCCATTGACTACAAATTGATTATCTTAACAATGGTTTGTCGCTCGTAAACTTTATTGGCCATTTTGTTGAATAGCTTGAGATCTGTTTGATGGACTCGTGTACCAGAAGTCAGATAGATCTTTCTTTCAACTTAACTTATGAAGATAGTTTTTGCTACCAAAAAGAGAATCTGTGTGTAAAGTTTGTTATTTTAATATTTTTGGCTTGTGAATATTATTTTGTTAATTTTGATCAAAATTCCTATAGAAAAATCAAAGCATTGCATTTGAAGTATTAGTGTAGTTGACATATTGGAGATGTAGTCAGACATAACTGGCAAATACAGTTAATTATTAATCAATAACTAGCTAGGAAATTGGATCATTAACTAATTAAGTAAGTAAATATTTTCAAATCATTTTGTGTAATAGAAAAAAAAAATAAATAAATGTCATAATTATTGTCATATAATTTTATATTTAAAACAGAAATCAATACGAGTAATCAAGCAAAATTTTTTTTTTATCCATCGTAATCCAACAAGTTTTTAACAAAGTCCTGTTCTATTGACATTATTCTTAACCAATGTAAATAGTGTCAGGTTTCACTGTTTATGAGTTAATTATCACACATGGTTTCTCTGTAGAATGCAGGTACATTACATGCTGTGAAATAATTAATAAGCATTAAATAAAGTGTGTAATAGAGTCTAGGTGACCTTTTGATGACCTGGTCAGTTTTTGACCCTACCGACCTTATCTCATTTACATATTAATATATAATCCGTACCAGGTGATTGATATGGACTTACCTGTTGGTCAATATCATGTTGATTATTCTTTTGTTCACAGAATAGATTAAATGGACTTTCTCATTCTACTTTTGTAGGTCGTAAAGTGCAATTCATTTCACTTACTTTTGACTTTTCTGTGTCTAATTGGCCTAATGACCCTAGGTAGACTTGCTGCAGCGTTGACATCCATTAGGTTGCATTGCTTCTGTGTTTACATCCCCTAGGTTGACTTGCTGCTGTGTTTACATCCCCTAGGTTGACTTGCTGCTGTGTTAACATTCCCTAAGGTTGACTTGCTGCTGTGTTTACATCCCCAAGGTTGACTTGCTGCTGTGTTTACATCCCCTAGGTTGACTTGCTGCTGTGTTTAGGTCCCATATTTAGGCTTGCTGCTGTATTAACATCCCCTAGGTTGACTTGCTGCTGTGTTTACATCCCATATTTAGGCTTGCTGCTGTGTTTACATCCCCTAGGTTGACTTGCTGCTGTGTTTACATCCCCAAGGTTGACTTTCTGCTGTGTATGCATCTCCTAGGTCGACTTGCTGTTTTGTTTACATCCATTAGGTTGACATGCTGCTGTTTTTACATCCATTAGGTTGACTTGCATCTAGGGATGGGCGATATTGAAATTTTGTATATCACGATATTTTTATTTTGATATTACGATATGACAATATATTGTGATGATTATATAGTGAACTATTTTAGCAATATAATCACGATATCTATAAATATTTTCACACTTATTATGAGGGACATGTGAATTATATAATTTTGGTGACGGGGAATGGGATTATTTAATATTAACATATATCCTCACAGGAATTAAAAGCAAAGGAGGGATTTGGTGAGAAACTGGTACAAAAATTTTAACCCGAGTGAAATGGTTGTCTTGCTCAAAAGACGTTTGGTGGATTTAACTGCGAATCGTTAGGCCTTTCGTCAGCATTATTCTCGACTTGTCTTGCCAGCAAAGTAATTTCATCGTCAATTCCGTTAGGTTTACAAAAGCGAAATCAATTTGTGTCGGCTTAGGCCTATTGGTAATTTACATGCGGGAAAAGTGTGGTAAAACGTGCCTTTAGGAACAGGGTAAAATTCTTTAATCATAATTATTTAATTTTTCTGATTTATCTGGGGTTTTTTTTCTTATACTATGTTTTTACACACAAATTATAATGAAATAAAATATATGACACATGATAATTCAGGAAAACGACACAAAAATTACTGTGGTATGATCATACGTACATTGGGAACGGGGTAAAAATTAACGGGAGACAACTCTTTTTAACAATATCGTGATATTTCACTAAGACGATATGTATGGCGATATACCGGCTATAATTTTATTTCAATATCGTTTGATTACTAGAATTTTCATACCGGTTTATATCGAAATATCGTAATATCGCCTATCCCTACTTGCATCCTTTAGGTCATTATATACTATGTTTACATTCTTTAGGTTATTATATACTATGTTTACATTCTTTAGGTTATTTTACTATGTTTACTTTCTTTAGGTTATTATTTACTATGTTTACATTCTTTAGGTTGTGTTGCTGCTGTGTATACATCCCGTAGGTTGACTTGTTACAGTGTTTACATCCATTAGGTTATGTTGCTGCTTTGTGTTTACATCCCCCAGGTTTCCTTGCTGCTGTGTTAATAGCAATATTGAATTTATACTGAACAGATATTGAATAATATTAATATAGTAGAATTAATATAAAGATAGGATAGACATATGGTTTAAAATTTAAAATCAATACACACTCAATAATATCTGGTATGATATCTAGAGAATTGATAGTCTATATTATATAGGTCTAGTATAGGTAAGACTTCTTTCTACCTTCTCCAAATACCCTACTGGTAGGGAACAGGGGTTGTGAGACAGGTTTGTTTTACCCTATTGGTAGGAACAGGGGTTGTGAGACAGGTTAGTTTTACCCTATTGGTAGGGAACAGGGGTTGTGAGACAGGTTAGTTTTACCCTAGGGTTAGGGTTAGGGACCCTACTGGTAGGGAACTCTTTGGGAACTTTTACCCAACGAGGGCTACGGGCGGGTAGGACTGGGCATTGCTTTTCCCATTGGGCTTTTAACAGGGCTCAGGGTGTAGTATTAGTTAACTTCTAATTAAACAGCAGTCTTGTAAATCATGTGTCAGTGTTGTTTGACTTTGATCATGGCTTAAGTTGTTCAGGAAGTAGTTAAACTCAGTATTAACAAAGCACATTCAGCATTATAGCAATTCTTAGTTGAAACCCACTTCATGTTACTATTGACTGTCTTTTATTCACTTTCATGTTAGTTAAAAAAACTATAATGGCATGAATATTGAGTCCAAACAACAGAAGTCAGAGGGACATAGGCTGTGAGATACTGTGTCAATACTTGTAACTCTGTATTCTTTATCATTATTATATTGCTTGATTAAGATTCCTGTATTTGAATACAAACATTGCTTATATTAAAGAGAAATAGTATATCTATAATAGTGGTCTGATTTATCTAAAGTTACTATATCTATTATTGTATAACTTGATAAAGATTGCTGTATGTGAATTGAAACTTTGTTTAAATTAAAGAGAAGTAGTATATCTATAATAGTGGTCTTATTTATCTAAAGCTACTATATCTATTATTGTATTACTTGATAAAGATTGCTGTATGTGAGTTGAAACGTTGCTTAAATTAAAGAGAAGTAGTATATCTATAACAGTGGTCCTAGTTTTTTACTGTTTTAATGTTGTTTGAAATATTGTGCTGGTTATGTAAAAGATTAATCTTCAGCAAATAAAACATTTATTACTTTCCTGTTGACCTAGATTCAGTATTTTTAAAATTGAATAAAAACTTAAAACTAGAATAAAATCTATTACAAATGTTTCTGAGAATTTCTTAAGATTTTTTTTCTTACATTATTGATTTTAACTTCAAACTGCAGAAGAAGTAAACACTTAAAAGCATTTGAAATATATTTTTTTTAGGTATTTAAGAATTGCAAGCTAAATTTAAGTATTTGTATCGTTGAAGGAATTAGTTTTAAAAGGTTTTCGTGATTTGCAGTCAGATGATTGGGGCTTGATTGAATTTAACTCAATTCTTGACACAATTAGTGGCGACAAAATTGATTTTTGCCAAGTTTTCATGACTTTGAATTCTTTAAAAGTGTTGCCATTCTTTGTCCAATTGGAAGAATCGTAGTCTACCAAAAAGACTATCATGATTTGTAACATTGAAGTATTCATTTCATTTCATGTCAGTAGGATGTAAAACTACATTTCATTTCATTGGTCCAATAAGATACAAAACATTAGAATATAAAACTCTATTTCATTTCATGAGTCCAATAAGATACAGAACAGTAGGATATAAAACTTCATTTCATTAGTTCAATAAGGTACAAAACAGTAGGGTATAAGACTCCATTTCATTTCATTAGTCCAACAAGATACAGAACAGTAGGATATAAAACTCTATTTCATTTCATTAGTCCAACAAGATACAGAACAGTAGGATATAAAACTATATTTCATTTCATTAGTTCAATAAGATACAGAACAGTAGGATATAAAACTACATTTCATTTCATTAGTTCAATAAGGTACAAAACAGTAGGGTATAAGACTCCATTACATTTTATTAGTCCAACAAGATACAGAACAGTAGAATATAAAACTATATTTCATTTCATTAGTCCAATAAGATACAGAACAGTAGGATATAAAACTATATTTCATTTCATTAGTTCAATAAGATACAGAACAGTAGGATATAAAACTATATTTCATTTCATTAGTCCAATAAGACACAGAACAGTAGGATATAAAACTCCATTTCATTTCATTAGTCCAATAAGATACAGAACAGTAGGATATAAAACTTCATTTCATTTCATTAGTCCAATAAGGTACAAAACAGTAGGATATAAAACTCTATTTCATTTCATTAGTCCAATAAGATATAGAACAGTAGGATATAAAACTTCATTTCATTTCATTAGTCCAATAAGATACAGAACAGTAGGATATAAACTCTATTTCATTTCATTAGTCCAATAAGATACAGAACAGTAGGATATAAAACTACATTTTATTTCATTAGTCCAATAAGATACAGAACAGTAGGATATGAAACTCTATTTCATTTCATTAGTCCAATAAGATACAGAACAGTAGGGTATAAGACTTCATTTCATTTCATTGGTCCAATAAGATACAGAACAGTAGGATATAAAACTCTATTTCATTCCATTAGTCCAATAAGATACAGAACAGTAGGATATAAAACTTCATTTCATTTCATTAGTCCAATAAGGTACAAAACAGTAGGATATAAAACTAAAACTACATTTTATTTCATTAGTCCAATAAGATACAGAACACTAGGATATAAAGCGCTATTTTATTTCATTAGTTCAATAAGATACAGAACACCAGGATATAAAGCGCTATTTTATTTCATTAGTTCAATAAGATACAGAACAGTAGGATATAAAGCGCTATTTCATTTCATGAGTTCAATAAGATATAGAACAGTAGGATATAAAACTTCATTTCATTTCATTGGTCCAATAAGGTACAGAACAGTAGGATATAAAACTACATTTTATTTCATTAGTCCAATAAGATACAGAACAGTAGGATATAAAACTACATTTCATTTCATTAGTCCAATAAGATACAGAACAGTAGGATATAAACTCTATTTCATTTCATTAGTTCAATAAGATACAGAACACCAGGATATAAAGCGCTATTTTATTTCATTAGTTCAATAAGATACAGAACAGTAGGATATAAAACTCTATTTCATTTCATTAGTTCAATAAGATACAGAACAGTAGGATATAAACTCTATTTCATTTCATTAGTTCAATAAGATACAGAACAGTAGGATATAAACTCTATTTCATTTCATTAGTTCAATAAGATACAGAACAGTAGGATATAAACTCTATTTCATTTCATTAGTTCAATAAGATACAGAACAGTAGGATATAAAACTCTATTTCATTTCATTAGTTCAATAAGATACAGAACAGTAGGATATATAAGTTTATGTCATTTCATGACTACATAAGATATAGGATATAAAACTTCATTTCATTTCATTTCACCATATACCCTATGTAGAAGAATTGGTTTGAATTCAAGAGCTGTATCAAATTGTTAATGAAATTTGGTGTTGAATTGGTTGAAATTGAGTTTAAAGGTGACTGAATTGCTGTAAATTGATTCTAAGACTCCTTCAGAATGAATTAATAGAATCAAGTTAGTTCTTGCAAAGCCACAGAAATCCTTTAGAATCCCTTCTAATCATTGGGTACTCCATGTTGTTTACATTTTACAGAATGTGTTGTCGTGGCAGCTTTGAATAACGATGAATTGTTGGAAGAATAGTCATCTCCGTGGGGACTGTCGTCTGCTTGAGATAATTACGATGCAGTCCAGACCTGTCTCTTCTCATTTGACTTTTCTTTGATGCCAGTCTTCAAATAGAATACTGTATGGTTCTCTAGAACTATTTCTGTTGATCTCTATTTTGGGCAAGGGATCATTAATGTGCATGGAATAACAGCAGGGTCCGTTTTGGTAGGCTATATCATTTGGTGCTCTGCAGTCCTCAACAACAGCTCTGTTTTCCCTTATTTGTACCGTAATACTAATCTCTTAAATTTGATTCAAAATGTTCTCATTGAAATTTTAGCCTTGAAACCAGTTATTTGACCACATTTGGAAAAATTGTGATATTCTCTTTTGTTATGGTGTTTTAAAAAGTTCCATTGAATTATTGTCTTTGTTCATAGGTTACATAAAAATAATGAAAGAAAATAGAACATTGTAGAACGATGTTGTTTACTTTGAGTTCTAACCACAGAAGGTTTTGTAAGGACATCTTAAACTATCAATGGATTGAGGATCGTGGAAGAATAGCTTGGACCACAGTTCAACCCCCATGGGGAATGTCGTCTGCTCTTGTCAATTGTTGACTCCATGCAGACGTGTGTTTGTGAATGGAGACACTCATTAGAGGACCAATATATGTCAACATTGAGAAATCATTTTCTTTCTCTTTAATTAGAAAGTCCATGTCCTAAAATTAATCTATTTGTTCCTTTGGACAATTAACGCCATTGTTGCTATTTGCCAACTTCAAGTAGGATGCCAAAAACGGACATGGTGTGTTAAGTGCTGCTTAAACACTTAGAATTCAATATAATATTTAACTTCTGTTAATAGAATATTTGATCATTTCAGTCCATTTTTGGCTCCTTTAATCTCTTTAGATGTTTTTCTTTGTGGCCTTTGATGACTCTTGTAAAATATTCTGTGTAGGCCTATTGTGTGTATTTTCAATATTGGACATGTTTTAATCTTCTATTTAAAGTAAAGCTGTTTGTGTTTTAAAGCTTATTGATAATGGTCAACAAACTACCATTACCTTGTTAAATGTAAAAGTCAAGTAGTGTTTGGCAAATGGTGCTCCCTACTAATT
>CM060202.1:28464724-28494609 GCA_030562195.1 Nipponacmea schrenckii | reverse complement strand
TACCAAAAATATTTGCAGTGTTACTTAATTAACAATTCTGTGAATCTCTTTTTAAATTGCAATCTAATTCAATATTTAAAAGTTTAATCCTTATAAAAGTAAACCTGACTATCTATATAGGGATCTGAATTGATAATTTATATTTAAATACAGTACTTCTGATTTAAAATTCCTTTTAAGTTCAAATAGATTAAAGTACAGAGTTTCTGTATAAAGGACATGACAGACAATTCTAAACCTAAATTTACAACCATTAACCTAGAAAGCTGTAAAAACTAATGGATCTGTAATCAAATGTCCGATCATTAAACTCAGATTTCTCGAACTGACATCAGATTAATCTCAGATTAACTCTGCGATTTAGTAATAGATTTTCTGTAATTTCTAGTACTTTGGTCCAATAGCCTTTCAAGTAATTCTCTAGCCCTTATTTGGTCGTAAATCAACCCAAAATAGATAATCATGTCCCTTTAATAGACCTGACACACTTTCTCAATCATCATTGATTTGTTCAACTGACCAAATGGCTCATATTTTATTTAGAGTATGGTCCAAGGGTGTTTTTATGGTTCATTTGAGATTTGGGGAATTTTTACTGCCTTGGCAACCTTCCTCTTTGTTTCCTATTTAATTTGTGGTTTTATTTTTGAGACTGGATGATATAGACTGATTTTTGTTTGTGTATCAATAGGTCATTTTTCTTTAAAATTATGTTGGCAACCTATTGTAGGTTTGATCGATTTAAATTTATATCTGGATATAAAAGCAACAAACTGCCTAATTGTCATTCGATCACCACAAAACTGGGAAATGAAAAAACAGGCTTAAAACTCCATTTCTATAGAAATATGTCTTTTCTTCTGAAAGTATCATTAAATAGTTTAATAAATTCTGATTTTAACATGTAAATTATGGTTAGTTTTAAGTTAGTGGGATTGAAGAAAGAAGCTTGAAAGACATCAAGTTGATGATTTTCCTGTAGCGAAACGTTACATTTAACATTACAAGCCTCGTTCTGAATTCAATATGGCCTAAGCGTGAATAAGATTTATCACATGTGTAATTTTTTTGATTAGAGTTGCTAAAAAAATGAATGAAACATGCATAAAAATGTGTATGCACATGTTGTGAACTATATTACAGGATTGCATGTGCATCTGGTGTAAAATGAGGTCAAATTAAAACTTCACCTCTATTTTCATGTAATTTATTTTCTTTAGAGTTGATTTAAAACATGACTGGAGTTAATGGAAGTGTTTTCTGGTTAATTGAAAGATAATAAGTGTAGATTTTTAACTCATCTTTCTTCACACCAGATGGTTTAATTAACCACAACTTAACATCTTCAAGTTTTCAAAAACACACCAAGATTATAATATGAAGATTTTAAATTTGATTTGAAAATAAGAAATTGTCAATATATTTCTTTCATTTTTTGCTGAAATACTAATTTTTTGTTGAAAATAAAATATCATTTGCACTCTGTATAATATTTTTCAACCCTGGCATTAACAATTAAACATAGTTCCCCTATTAACGAAAATATAAACTTCTTCTTTAAGCGAACTTCTTTTCAATCAGTCACCTATTTCTAACTTGATAACTCAGGTTTTTGTGTTGTGTTTACTTTTGAAATCGTAAAATGGATCAGACATTTTTGATGTTAAGTTGAACATGACTGGCTTAAGCATCCTCATCATCCAGTTTAAGTTTGTTTTGAAAATGAAATGAAATGAAGTTTTACACCTCTACACCTTATGGTCTAATGAAGACAGGTAATGCCATGCAGTGTGCAATGAGGGAAATTTTGCCAGAATAACAGCATAAGCCTACTCTTTTTGCAAATTCTAACTATCAGGCCGAAAAATCTGCAAGTTCATTTCATTTCGAAAGTCAAAACTAACGATAAAAGCTGAATTCAACTACCGAACATTTTAAAATTCTAGTTGAACATGACTGGCCTAAACATTCCAAATTGGTACCCCTGTTTATAATTGATATTTGTTTTGAAAATAGTTTTATGATATTGGTAATCTGACTCTAGACGTATGGTTTATCTTTTAAGCCAGGTCTATATCTCGGTGTGTCTGGCGTTAATCTCCATCCTTCTATCTCGCAGACGACAGAAACCATGATTAGTTGTATTACCTTACTTATCTTCCGACATTTTAAAACAAAATAAAAACCTTGGAAATTTATCACTGCTAATTTAATGATACAAAATACACAATAGAGTTATTGTCTGGCTTACAGTTTTACAGACTTTTAGTTGGTTTTATATTGGATTTGTGTGGTTTTTTTCCATGTTTTATGTCTCCCAAACGGCAATTTTCAACCTAATAAGTAATAGTGTTCATGGTTTATTTTTAAATTTGAGTCTTCACTTCAAATCCATGTCTGTCTAGAATTATCTGTCTAGAATTATCTGTCTTGAATTATCTGTCTTGAATTATCTGTCTTGAATTATCTGTCTTGACTTATCTGTCTTGAATTATCTGTTTTTTTGAATTATCTGTCTTGAATTATCTGTCTTGAATTATCTGTCTTGAATTATCTGTCTTGAATTATCTGTCTTGAATTATCTGTCTTGAATTATCTGTCTTGAATTATCTGTCTTGAATTATCAGTCTTGAATTATCTTTGAATTATCTGTCTTGAATTATCTGTCTTGAATTATCTGTCTTGAATTATCTGTCTTGAATTATCGTCTTGAATTATCTTTGAATTATCTGTCTTGAATTATCTGTCTGAATTTCTGTCTTGAATTTCTGTCTTGAATTATCTGTCTTGACTTATCTGTCTGATTATCGTCTTGAATTATCTTTGAATTATCTGTCTTGAATTATCTGTCTGAATTATCTGTCTTGACTTATCTTCTTGAATTATCGTCTTGAATTATCGTCTTGAATTATCTTTGAATTATCGTCTTGAATTATCTTTGATTATGTTAAAACTGTCTTAATTATTGTCTGAAATTTTCGAAAGTCAAACATCTGATTATTTTGAATTATCGGATTATTTTTTGAAATTTTCGCTTTAATATCTGTTAGAAATCTGTTAATATTGTCTTATTTTTCTAATTTTCTTCTTAAAACTTTAATTTTAAGCTTAATTTCAGCTTTTTTCTTGTATGTCTGAAAACTGTCAATTTTTGCTTTAAATTGTCAAATTATTGTCGAAATCTTCTTGATATCGTTTTAAAGTTGAAATCTGTTTTTAATTAAATTTTCAGGGAATTCTTTGAAATACTTGAATTATCTGGTTAAAGTTAAAAGAGGACTAATTTCCAAATTTTGTTATCGAAAAAAAATTCCAAGTTTTTTGTATATTTAAGGGATTATTTGATTTCCACACAGTTCTAAAACCTCTGTAGAGTATTTACATATATTCAATACTCAAATAAACCATTTATAATGGTGAACCATTAATTTGTAGCTGTTTCTTGGTATTATGAAACACTAGGCATATATTGCCTGATGTAGGTCAAAGCCTGTTATTCCGGAAATCGCCCTTTCTTCCATCATCGATGACAATTTGTAAAGAACTGTAGATAAAGTAAAGAAGTCTTTGAAAATACTTAGCCCACATTGCCCTATTCTGGTCACAATTCCATAGAGACTGAAATTTGTCTGTCGATGACAAAAGTTAAAAAAATGTAGATGAAAGTTCAGAGGTTTTTTGGAAATACTAAACATCTGATTCAATAAAAGACTGAAATTTACCATTGTGTCGTCTGCGATGACATGTTGTATAGAAATGTTGATGAAAGTTATTGAGAACGAGTCAAGTTGAACATTAGTTATTACCGAACTTACGACCACCGCAACAAAAACTCCAACTTATTTCATTATTTATAATCGTATTTAATATTTCCTCAAATTACCAATTTCCATTTCATAATATAGAATTCTCCCGGGGGTTTGAAAAACTTAACTATGACTTTTTTTGTGTCTTATTGGATAAATGAAATGCTATTAGATGTGATAATTGACAAGCGTATTGTTTCGTTGTCAAGTAGCTTATTTCATTATATATCGTATTCAAAAAGCATAGAGGAAGTGGAAAGAAAGACAATTGAATTTGTTTTTATGGAAACAGACTATAAATAGTTCCTAGTCAGATATTAAAACTGTATAAAATAACTAATTGTGTTTTTGTCGAAATTTAATTCTGTCGTAACCCTGTATTCTATTTCTGTCTCTCGAACTGGAGAGTAGGTTCAGTTTTCCAACTTTTTACCGTCTTGTTAATCAAACGTTTTCTTTATTTATATCATGACCTTTTCATGTTAGTGACTTAGTTATCCAGCATTTAAGATAAAAAGACTCCGGAGAAGCCTGGATATTTCAGATCAAGGTATCTCTTTGAGCAACCTGGAACCTTAATTCTGGAAAGCAAACAAAGGCAAAATCTAAATTTTTAAAATTTTAACTTTGATACAATAATCTGATTGGAGAAGTTTTTGTGACTGACCAATGAGATGACTGGAAATTTGAACTTATTAAGCTGCAAGTATGTGGTCCCAGGTACTATATTGTTGTTTAAACTTAACTTGTCATCTACCAACAACTACCTAGTTTGTGATATCAGTATCCACTGGAAGCAAACGTTAACTTGTCATCTACCAACAACTACCTAGTTTGTGATATCAGTATCCACTGGAAGCGAACGTTAACTAGTCAACAACCAGCCAACCTTTAGTCTCCTTGCTTTCAGTCTAGGTTTTTTAGTCATTTTGTACCAGCAAAGGACAAAGATATCTTATTTCATTTCTCGGTTCCATTACCAAATGTGTTTGAGGAACTGAAATAATTGGTAGTGTAAATGACATAAGTGAGTAAAATATAAAAATAGAACTATAATATACATTACTGTACGGATGTCAATGAGGAAAACCTGGGTCACACTCTGAACTTTTTACAAAAAAGCAAATGCCAATGTTAAGTTGGTAAAAGGCAGAGAGCCAGAAAGTCTGATCTTAGTACTATTTTTACAACAATTATCAACCAATTTTTCACTACTTTATTGTTTTAACGATTCTTGGGGAATTTTTCTCTAAAATAATCGTTATATAAAACACGTTAATTAAGTATCGTCATTGATGGAAGAATTCTGGTGTTAATGACAATGAAGTGTTAGTGTTTATTTATTTTACTAATCTGTTTATATAACATTGAACTAGTTTATAACTCTCTTTGAAAAAAACCATTTAACAAGGTATAATAATCAGGACCAGAATCTGTCCAACATGAATACGCGATGAATATTTGATATCCTTAAACATTAGCGCAACATGTGGAATCTGGGAAAAAGCAATTAGATAAACTTGATTATCCAGAGAAATTATTATTTTCCAGTCCCTTTTATTTGTTGAAAGCAAATAGAATAATATTGAAGAATAAATAGTCCCATTACCATTTATATGGTGTTTGATAGTTGGCTAATGGCTAGATGATCCAAACATATGTGAAATCGTGCTCGTATCAAAGCTTTTCTGTGATGCCAATCTGCTACGGTGACTCAGCCAATGGAATGAAATATCAGGAAGCAAGGACGATTAAAGTCTTGAGTTTCTGATATTACTGCCAGGAATAACTAAACTAGATTACAAGTAACACAAGCTTATTGAAAATAAAAGGCCAATATCATTCTAACTTTTCATATTTTCATAGAAATATTATTTAACAAAGAGCATGTAGAATTATTGTAGAGTAAGCCAACCTAGAGGGGATAGAGGGTTATATTAGAGATGGTGGTTAGGCAAACTAGAGGGTGTAAGGTTTACTTTGAATATAGAAGTAAGACAAATAGGAAGGTTTTAAGGTACAAATAGGAGTAAGCCAAACTAGAGGATAGAAAGAATTAATACAGAGAAATTTAGGAAGCCAACTAAGAGGTTGTAAAGATGTATTGTAACAGACAGTGGTCATTCTATCAAGAGACAGTGTTTCAACAAAACCTTTAGAAATTTATATACAGTCTAATCAAAGACCGTCTGGTAGAAAGCATTTTTGTCACCCGAAGACATTTCTGTCTTTTTTAATTTCAAAATCAGATTATCACCAATGCCAAATTTGTTTTCTTCTTCAACAGTCAAATACTCAAATATTTATTATTCAAACTTTTTTTTATTTCAGCCGATGTACAGCCCAGATTCCCCCGAACTGTGCCTAGATCAGGCTCCGTGCCGGCTACCAGAGTTTCCGAGTTAGAAGCCAATCCATATCACGACTGTTCGGGATTCTCCGACACGTATCATTGTCATTATCCAAACGGAGATCAACCTGTCGTGTTCCAAAATAATATTGACAGGTAAGCTTATTTCTGTTTTCCTTTTTGCTACCTCATGTTTTTTTCCCATCTGTTTCTTAGCTAGTTTGTGAGCGTGTGTATGCATTTCCTTGTGTCCAAACCACACCTGCACTTCCTCATACTTCCTCAGGGGTGTGGTAATAAAAGTAAGGGAAGTTACTGTATGTATTCATAGATAAATATTGTCCACTTAAAATTGGTCTTAGAATGTTTCTAGAAAACCTCAGCCAATGAAATCAAATGTCTCATTTGCTCTTATTTCCATGCCTGCAAACAGATTGGGCTTAGTTTAAGACCATGTTAATACCCTGGTTTACATGTGTACATTGATAACTTATAGTTCTATAGTAAGAAAATGAATTTTGTGATCTTAAAACGTGAACAAGATTGATTTTATTCCAATAAACTGAACATTTTTGCTTGAGATGTTGTAGAAATATTCTTAATAGAGTTTCATGCTATAAAGAAATAACAAGTTGTGCAGTGATTGATCAGCTCAGAACAGTGTGATTTATTACTTGAAAGGCATCACTATATCAGAATTACCATTGAATCTAAATGCTTGTTGAAGAACATTTCTAAACTCCTTTAATAGGCAATGTTAATTGTCAATATATATTTAGTTCTGTTCCTAAATGAAGTTATGAGTGTTAGGCTGTCATTTTGTCCCCTGGGACCCAATATAAATTCTAGTCACATGACTCTATTGATAATTAAATTCTTTAGGGACAATGTTAATCAAGCGAGCCACGTCTAATTTGACAAAGATACCACCGAAATTTAATTAAATAGATGAATGTGGGTTACGTCCGTGTAAAAATGTGAAATTAAAAGTTTTAATTAGCTAACGTGGTCCACCTGTTGGTGATTCCCAGCATTAATAAGCAAGGAAAGATAACTTGTTCAGATTACTAACCAAACACAAGCAGCTAAATCAACAAGTGTTAGACAAAATGAAATAATAGAAAAATGTGTCACAATGTTGTTTTATGTGTCTGATATATTTCTGACAGACGGAAAGCGGGAAGCGAAATCAGTAATCGTTAGGTTTAGTCTGTAAACTGAAGCAATTTACCAATTTTATTAAACGTATGTCTTATCTAGAGCAGAAGTTAAATGTAATACTGCATTTCATTTTCTAAATCTTTTTCAAACTTTCTTTGTTGGTTAAGTCAGGTTTCAGATGTAAATTTCAGACCAAATTGAGGAGACTTTTTCTCTGTTCTTCATTCTCTTGAATTCCTGATTGTCACTTCTTTCTTCATTAACCTTTATGGTGCAGAAGAGTATGATTTGAAACTCCATTCATTTAATTTCCTACTTATCACCTGTCAATGCTTGAATACAAACATATATTTTTGAATGCAACCTTTTTGAAGATGAAAGTGTTTGTATATTAGCTTTTAAAATCTTGAGCATGATCTGAAGCATTATAGTCCTCCCCTGCCAATCTTGCCAGAGTATTTTTCTACAAGACTTTTTTAAACTGAAGTCCGAAAATTCCTAACCATGCTTAAAAAAATATAGGAGAACTGTGACTCAAAACTGATGTTATCAGGCAATAAATTTTTGGACTTAGGGTGAACGCCAGCATCTTAATTTCGTAAACAAGCTGCGTAACATTTTCCCTGGCCAATTTTGAGCATTTGGATACTGATTGTGTATCCTCAATGAGCAACAAGGTAGTAACCCAGGAGAGAGAGCACTTGTCATCCATATTTTACCATATCATTCTTTTTATCTGTAACATTGTAGCATTATGGCACCATTCTAACGTTAAGGCACCATTTTAATGTTCGTTATTGGTGAACTAACAAAAACTGATAAAGTCTATTAGCTAAGATAACAAGAGCTTTAGTCGGCAGAACGATTAGAAAATACTCACATTATTGTTGACAGAAGACTTAAGATGTCATGTTATGGTAGCCACGGTAATAAGACGGCCGTCTGGTACTGATATTAACTTGTCCGTTTATTTATTAAACTTATTTATAACTTGTTTGACTGACAATTTATTCCATAACAGGGTTTAATTACTTGGCGATATATTGGTTTAGAGTGGAACTATAACAATATTTAGCCACTTGACAAATCAACAGACAGTAGTCGCTTGCTGAAATGAAATGAGTTGTAGTTTGACTTTCTATTTGTCCAGAAAATGAATCATTTTAAGGAATAGTTTTCGAGTTCCTTAAGTTTTAAGATGAAACTGTTTACAGCATAATTTCTGTTAATTGTTTAATTGATAAATATTAAATTACTTTTTCTTTTAATTTTTCCTGAATTTATTCTGCTTTCAAAATTGGGCCGAGGAACTGCCATATCGGCTTCATATTGTAATTTCTAGCTGAGATGTAAAAAATGTTTGTTGAACAAAGTAAGCATTGAGTGTCTCTATTGAATGTCCATGAGGTATGCATTAATTAAGGGACAGTTTATCTGTATGGGCTTGTAACGATCAATTTACACGCTAACCTGAAGGTCCAGGGTTCAATCCCGGCAAAGGTCTAATACTGCTGTCCTGGCAAAATTGCCCGTCTTCATTAGCCCATAAGGTGCAGAAGAGTAGGACGTAAAACTCCATTCATTTCATTTTCATTTTTACGATCAATTTAATGTTCATGATTGATAATTTCTAAAAGATTATGTAATATATAATATCCACACCAGGTCAATTAAAAATAGTTAAGAGATCATTAACTGATGAAATTCAAAACTCAGAACAAAGCTGTAAGAAATTTTAAAATATGTTGAATTAATAACTCACAGCACCTGTCAATAGCCTTATCTTAAACAGATGATCAAGTTTTCCAAGATGGCTGAGTAACTAGGGCAACTCTCAACTCTCGAGGGAGCCATCACTTACTGAAGAAATAGGACAGCTACAATATTGGTCGTTTATTATGATGAGTAACCTTTCAATTGTCTGCTGTCCATTTTCTTCTCCCTATCAACTCAGCTTATTTTTAATGATATTTTATTTCCAGCCGTCGTGTAAGCTTCACAACATAAGGTTTTTAAGTCTGTATTTCATTTAATACATTCAGATCAAAGGGTATATAACACACATTTCTACCTATTGTTGCAAAGTGCAGAATAAGAGAAATAAAACTCCATTTCATTTCATTAGTCCAATAAGATAAAGAACAGTAGGATATAAAATTCTATTTCATTTCATTAGTCCAATAAGATACAGAACAGTAGGATATAAAACTTCATTTCATTTACCGTATAAGTTGTAAAAAAAAAATTTTATTGCCAGAAGTAGAAATGTATTTTGATTTAATTTTTCTAGTGAAGTATAGTACAATTGGATGTAAAACTTATTTTAGGTCTGAAGCGCTGACCTGAATTCCATGAGCCGCCATATTGAAAACCTCTTCAACGTGTCTATGATTTGTTCAATTTGATCAGGACTACTGTAGACTTGTTATTTCAGAGACAAGTGGGAAAAATGTCACTTGAATACAGAATCTTCCAGGAGTGAGTGGAATTGCTCATTCTATCTTGGCTAGTTATTGGACGACTGTTTCAGAACATGTTTGATTGCACTGTTTCCAAATATAGGTCTTCATAAGAAGAAAAATTATCATGGGGTCTATCCCAAGTTATATGACAGCTGTCTGAGGACCTGTTCGATTGCAAAATATCTGCATAAAGAACTTCGTAAGGAAAAGATGGTCTAAAAGCTTGTTTCATTCCTACACACCTGTATCTTGGTAATTCATTAATGGGATGTGGAGTCTATCCATGTTATTTGAAGGTGTCAATGGCCGTCTGAGGACCTGTTCGATTGCAAAATATCTGCATAAAGAACTTTGTAAGGAAAAGATGGTCTAAAAGCTTCTTTCATTCCTCTACATCTGTATCTCGGTGTTTCATTAAATGGATGTGGAGTCTATCCATGTTATTTGAAGGTGTCAATGGCAGTCTGAGGACCTGTTCGATTGCAAAATATCTGCATAAAGAACTTTGTAAGGAAAAGATGGTCTAAAAGCTTGTTTCATTCCTCTACATCTGTATCTCGGTGTTTCATTAAATGGATGTGGAGTCTATCCATGTTATTTGAAGGTGTCAATGGCAGTCTGCGGACCTGTTTGATTTCTCTGTCTCTATATCTATGTCTTCATAAGGAGAAACTTCAATGAATAATCAAAGCTTACTCTACAGTTTTTAAAGATGTGTCTGGATGAAAAATGATGTGCCAAATTTACTAAGATTTGAATGTGACTGGAATCAAACAGGTTGTGTATTGACTATATGTGAATATTGATGTATTATGGGAACTCGACCACTTTCCTCTCCTCCATGGACTGAAGATTAGCTGTCAAACGATTAGTTATTTATTTACCGAGAGAATGTGAATATTGGCGCGATGGAGGGGAAATCATTGAGAAATCGTGGAAAGTTTTTCTTGAGTCAATAACTATCTGACTTAAAGACAGATTAGCAACGATTCCGGCAATATTTAAACTACATATTTATTTTGTTTATTACTGGTGTAAATAAAATGATTAATTTAATATTGGCAAGATGTAATTACCTCCGCGTAACTTGATATTTGAAATCACACCAATTGATATCTGTCGGAGTAATATGATATAGGAAGAATATTAATATAATAGGTTCCCAGATTTGATATATTTGCTGTATGATGAATTAATAATAAAGGATGTTTATTTACTCAGATAGATCTGATGTTGATTTGGAATTAAAGATGGGGTGTACTAACTTCTTCAGAACAGAAATGGGACATGGTTGTCTCCGGGGGTGTTTACGTGGAGGGTTGTGTAGGGTCACAAAATTGTCAAAAGGGGGCAAAAGCACCAGGCAATTACAAAATGACTCTTCTAGACCTTATGGGCAAATGAAGAGGGGCAATGCCATGCAGGGTGCAATGCCATGCAGTGTGCAATGAGGCAAATTTTGCCAAGACAGCCCCACTTTTTGTGATTTCCAAATGTCAAGGGATCTTTAACATGCACAGCCTGTAGCACACAGGGCCTCGGTTTATTGTCCCATCCGAGCGACTAGACAACATCTTCATTTGCAATCATATACGCAACTTGTGAAAGCTAAGGTGTGTCACTGTGTTTTATTTCATAGTTATAAGCAGGTTTTGAAGAATTGAAGACTTCATTGAAAGTAACAATTGTCCTATTCTTTTTGTAAGTCATCTCAAATATTTGTAACTAGTTTGCTTGTACAAAACAAAATTTTTAAACTTTCCTTTGATGAGACCTGATAACAATAACTTGAAAGAGACTGAAATATCCAGCGAGAAACCAGGAACGTTTTATAAAAATTTAATCAAAACATCCAGACACGAAGAAATGAGTTTCAACAATATTACACATCTATCATGTCCTGATAGACAGGATCGCTAAGGCGTCTAATGTAGACAGGATCTATCAGTATCTTCGCTACTCCATTTTTCTTCATCTAGTCTTATAAAAACTATCCAGTGTGGACAAAATCCCTCGACAATTGAAATTAAAAAATAAGTTTTCCGTCATTGAACATCGGTGGTGTTACCTTGGCATTAGTCCGTTAGGTGCAGAAGAGTAGGACGTAAACCTCCATTCAAATCATTAAAATGTCAAACAGAGAGATGATCATCCAGTATATTTGTTCTCAAAACACAGTCTTTGTAAGCAAAACTCATTGAAAGAAACTACAGAAACTGGACTGGATTTACAAGTATCTTTGCGATCTCTGTGCATTCAAGAAATTGCACATCCATGTTGGTGTATAACTTAGGATCTAAACTAGGGGGACAACTCTCCTGGGAGATTCACACTTGTCTTTGGGGACTGTGAAAAACCCATCCCAACTACCTTGCTTTCTACATTTCATATGATTTTGGGACACGATCAAAAAAGGGATGAAAACGACCAGAGTAGACAGAGTTTACCAGTGCATCTACAATAACAAAACATCCAGTCTGAATACATTGATGCACATCTATCATGACCATATAGACAGGAACTACCAGTAACGACTGACAGATTAATATTTCTACCTTCAATGATTTCATTAAACCGTACATCATTCTCAAATGTCTTTCTCACTCGTCAAAATGTCACAGAATTGGTTCTGAGTTTCAAATGAAGGCAAATATTATTACATTTTCTTCTCCAATAAATAATAAATATAGCTGAACTCTTTCTGAAATTGATTTTTTTTGTGTCTATTTTTATGACTAATTCCAAGTTGAATCTTGGCAAAATGGCTGAAAAAAATTGCAAATATTCTTCGTATTATTATGCAGTACGGTAATTAAGTCAGTTATCTTAACTAAGACTAAATTCCTACAATCTTATACATCTTATATAATTCATGATAGAAAACACCAAAATGCATCTGAAATGAGATGTTTCTAATGGGGTAATGAAGACAGTGTTCCTTGAATGGCATTTAATAGTTGATATATATAACACAGAAGAAGTCTTTATAGATTACAACTATTGTTTATTAATACTGCTACGTTTCAATAAATATTCTCTTATCGTTATATATATAACACAGTAGAAGTCTTTATAGATTACAACTATTGTTTATTAATACTGCTACGTTTCAATAAGTTGCTTGATAATGATAAGAGGATACTTATTAAAATGTAGCAGTATAAATAAACAATAGTTGTAATCCATAAAGACTTACTCTGTGTTTATGAAGACAGGGAAATGCATCTGAAATAAGTGCTCTCTGGGATAAAAATAAAAATGTCAATTATCTTAATTGTGGACTAAATTCTAAAACATTCATTCTGTCAATTCTTTCTTTAGCCTTTAATTGCAATTCATTCAATCACTTTATTTCTTCAATCCTCAATGCCGTTATTCATCTCAATTCATTCATGTTATGTTTTGACGTTTCTCTCCCTGCATTCATCCCATATCTTGTCATTCTCTCCAGTCATTCATTCATTCTATATGATTGATCTAAATACTTTCACTCACTTTACTCATATCATCTTGTGTTTCATCCTTACTTTCCATTCGTTCATTTATTCATTCATTTCATCTTCTCTTCTGTTCATCATTTCAATCATTCTATTAAACAGCATTCCATGCCAAAAGCCTTTCATTAATTCATGCTCTTTATTCATTCATTCATTCATTCACTAATCTTGTATTTCTTTCTTCCTTTCCATTCATTCCTTCGCTGCTATTGATTACCCATTCCAATAACACATTCAAGCTGAGAGATTTGATAGTTGTCATATTTCAAATCAATGCTGGCCACCATTTTGTTCAATCGAAATAATTCCACTGCTGTCTGCTTCCAAGACATTTTTAATAATTACGTTATGATTTGGCTGCCATGAAGGCAGGAAATCTCTCAGAGAGAGGCAGGAATGTTTACGAAGGCTTGGAATAGTTTTAAAAGGTATGTTTGTGTTTTAGAATTGACAGATTTGCAGCCATTTTTGCATGTAGTTTAATTTTTGCTCTTTGAGTTTGGAATGTGTGCTATTTAACATGTATTATGATAGGTGTCTGATATTGGATTTTATTAATTCTGGTCCAGTTTGACATGAAATATTGTGGTTTGTCATATTTTAAGTGATAAATAGCAAGTTACATTGATCAATAAATCTAAGGATGTTTTAACACTGTAATATCTACTGTCTTTGTATATATATCTATATAAGTTATTATGTATCTAAATATATCAATTATGTTTCTTGAATAGTGTTAGGGGGGGGGGCGCAGTGGCTCAGTGAGTTAGATGCTTGCTCGCTAATCTGAAGGTCCAGGGTTCAATCCTGGCTAAGGTCGAGATGAACTTTCAGTTTTTCCAGTCCAGTTTCCCCTTGTCAGTGTCAGGGTTGGAAGGACTGACATGCAAAAAGCTTCTAGTAGTTTGTCCTAGTAAAATGTTATTTGTCACTCATATTCATTAGCCTAATTATGTTCTGGAGAGTAGGATGTTAAACTCCATTCATTTCATTTCAAATTGTAAAACAGAGGCGTCGTGTGCTACTGGCTGTGTGTTCAAGATCATTCAACAATTAGAAATGAAAAAGTGGCATGACCTTGCCAGTTTCCATTAGCTTCATTAGGTAGGATGTAAAACTCCATTCATGGTACTTCACAAAGTAGCGAAAGGGAAGCAAGGCGTTAAATATCAGTTGTATGCCATTGTTTGTCAATTTGTTGTATGCTATTGCAAATATTCTGGGGGCCAAAGATTTGAAATACTCTGGATTGTGATGCCTATCAACGATGTCTGAAATACTCTAGATTGTGATGCCTATCAACGATGTCTGAATTACTCTGGATTGTGATGCCTATCAACGATGTCTGAAATACTCTAGATTGTGATGCCTGTAAACAAAGTTATCTGTAATGCTCTCGAATCTTTTCATCTGTAAACAATCAAACAATATTTTTGATACATTTATAATCTGCTGGCGATATCAAACAGTGAGAGGTTCGGCTGTAAATTTTAAAAATTTGTTATCCTAGACATTTTATAAACACTATATATTTTATTATTTTAAAGAAAGATATTTCTCAATGCTCTTCATATTAGTCCGAAATTCAGATCAGTGGTTGAATTCTTGAAAATCCGAATATTCAGAAATACAGTAATCTGATTGGATATTAAAGCTTAAATTAAAATTAATTTTAGTGATTGACCAATCAGATGACTGGAACACTAAACTCATCTTAAGTTAGGTTTTTGAGAATAGGCACCCTGATATATATTTTATGCCAGGTTTTGGCACTTTGAGTTTCGTTAAGTGACTTAACCAAATAACAGTAATCTAATTGGATAATAAAACTAAATTTAGAATTGATTTAAGTGATTGACCAATCAGATTTTGTAAATATTGAAACAATAAATTCAAAGGAATTTTGGGAGCCAATTTGATGATTTCTAAAAATTTAGATTTTTCAAAAGAGCCAGTTTGGACTTAATTTTTAATTCTTATAGACTTCTTGTAAAAAATTTATATTGTTTAAAAAACTTTCGAGACTAAAAATTTGAAACTATTTCAGGAAATCCTTAGAAAAATTTTGACATTTCTGTAAACAAAATTATATTTTGGTTTTTGGAACGGAAAAACAATACTGTTTCTATAACAGGTCATAAATATTTAAATGTGTGTTTTTATTGGACATCTTGTCTTGTTAATTCCATTTTCCCCCTCCTTTGTAAACAGGAAATGGTAAAGGTTTAGTATTTTAATGTTTTATTAGTGGCTATTACTATGGGACAATAACCAACCCGTGTGCTACAGGCTGTCATTAAAGATCCCTCGAATTGGAAATCAAAAAGAGTGGCTATTGTCCTGGAAAATTTTCCCTTCATTGAATTCCATGGCTTGCCCGTCTTCATTACCCATAAGGTGCAGAAGAGTAGGACGTAAAACTTCCATTTAATTTTCATTTATTTTGAACCAGGTGTTAGCTGGAAATGAAAAATGCAGTATTTTGTTAAATGAAGAGTTAAATGGAAAGATTATATTTTGAATTGGAAATGACTGATGTAAATATTTCAGATCTAGGTAAATATTTATGCCCGGGCATGATATATTTAACCTTTATAATCTTGTGGTGTTTGTTGTCTGTAGCTTTACATCCTTTATGTTGGCTCAGAACTCATTTCATGTCTACCTCATTGATTTGGTCATCTAGAATGATCCAGGATGGCTATTGGATTCATTTCATGTCTACCTCATTGATTTGGTCATCTAGAATGATCCAGGATGGCTATTGGATTCATTTCATGTCTACCTCATTGATTTGGTCATCTAGAATGATCCAGGATGGCTATTGGATTCATTTCATGTCTACCTCATTGATTTTCATCTAGAATGATCCAGGATGGCTATTGGATTCATTTCATGTCTACCTCATTGATTTTCATCTAGAATGATCCAGGATGGCTATTGGATTCATTTCATGTCTACTCATTGATTTTATCATCTTGAGTGATCCAGGATAGCTATTGGACTCATTGCATGTTTACCTCATTGATTTTGGTCATCTAGAATGATCCAGGATGGCTATTGGATTCATTTCATGTCTACCTCATTGATTTGGTCATTTTGAATGATCCAGGATGGCTATTGGATTCATTTCATGTCTACCTCATTGATTTTATCATCTTGAATGATCCAGGATGGCTATTGGATTCATTTCATGTCTACCTCATTGATTTTCATTTTGAATGATCCGGGAATGGCTATTGGATTCATTTCATGTCTACCTCATTGATTAAGTCTACCCTTGAACCTTTTCTTAATAATAAATTATACTTGTACAAGGTATTTGGTACAAGACAATAACTCTAAAACCCACATTTTTGTGATTTTCTGTATATTATCTTGATAAAGTAATGATATTGTTGTCTCCACAGACCAGTTTGGCCTTGATACCCCTGGCTTGATGGATAGATTCTGCCATAAATGTTCCTGGGAGAATCATAATTTTATCAGAGTCTGTGATAACCCTAACATATCATTTGGAGAATAACTAGTGTTTAGAAGTTTAATGTGGATAAAACAATTAATTCTCTACACTGGTTTTAGGTGTAATAAGAGATACCTTCCAATAGAACCTCGGTTCTCAACCTCTTTGTACCATCCACCGTCAAGCCAATCCTTCAGTCACATTCACCCCATCCCTTGACCAATCAGGATAGAACGCCATATTATATATAAAACTATATTGCTGTTTATTCAGAAATCCAATGATATTCACTGAGACACTTGTTCTTGTTTGTTCTCAATCAATTTGCGATGCGAGGGATCATATTTGATTGAGCTAAGCGCATGTCGTTGCGCACATCAAGTCTATTCCAATATTTAGTTTTGACGGATAACATTGCGGAGAAACCAGCTTCACAGAGATATGTTGTCACAAAGGGGTTGAATTTAACGATGGCCTCAGACGCTAAAGAAGGGAATCCGATTCGCATCTCATTTCTGGACCCGAATGCTCATCCACTTAGTTTGAATTTTCAAACTATTCTGAAATTGTTCTATTTCTGTGCTTAGATCCATCACTCGATTCAGCACTCCACCCGGCGATAACCATTGTAATTCGGTGTGGAACAGGAGCACTTCATGTTCGCTTCCCATAACTCCATGATGGCTGTGGGTTCCGAACTCGATCAGCTTTTCTGATGATCTTGAATAATTCATCTTAATATTAATGCCAGGTATGGACAAGGACCAGTTGGTAGAAAGGATCCTTAACTGTGAATTTAAATTGTTATCCTTGTAAAATATAGTTGTTTCTATTCTTTTTTTCTGATAGATTTCCGTATGAAAATAAATCAACTTAAATAGAATACTATTCACAGAATAAATTTCATGGAATTATTACTTCTGGAGAGATTACACTGGTAAAAGGCGTGTGTGGGAGGGCTTATACATCGTCTAATTTGACAGTACATCATACTGTTAAAAGTGGTTTTAGTTGAAACTAACAAAAATTTACAATTTTAAATCATCTAATTACATCAAAACATGTAGTTGAAGCATTCCAAATATCTCTTTAACTTAAAATATTCTCTTTAATTCTTACAAAAACTTAAAATATTCTCTTCAATTCTTATAAAAACTATTATTTAACGGAATGAAAACAACACATCCATTCTCTGTAAATGAATTAATGCTGTTTGAGAAAGAGATAATGCAGATGTGCACGTCAAACGTGAGAAAGAACACTTTTGAAGACAGAACTGTGTTATTTATAGTGTCTTAATGCACCTTGAATGTATCGGAGGTACGAGTAACGTTGTGTGTAGAAAGAAATCGTTGAACGTTGAGCGCTATAAGAACGTTACCACTATCAAAGGGTTAATGTATATTATATGCCCTGTAATAAACTCCCAACATAAATCAAATGTTTTTTTCTTCTACTTTCTCTTTTCAAAGATACATTTACATGTTTTATTATTTAAATGTCGAGCCAGTTAGTCATCGGAAAATGGCACTATGGTTATTAATGCTATACCTTTTGTAAAGCTGTGGTTTTCCTAGAATTGATACTGGCTCATTTATGGCCTGATCTTAGCTTAAACTAGACTTAAGCCAGGTTTGTTCCAGATTGGCATGAACTAGGCTTAAACCACACCCTACTATTTACAAATGGGGCTATGATCATCTGTTAGCCCCTCACCCTCAATGTAGCTCCCTAAGAAGAAACCCAAATAGAGTCTTTTCTTCTAACGATTCCATTGAAAGAAATAAATTTACTTTGTGAGATTAAAAGGGTTTTGAGTTCAGTATAAGAACATTTTTCATGGTGGTCAAACTATTCCAGATTGACCCTAGCAACCAGAGTTGTTCTTGTGTGAGGATATTTTCTCAATTTTGTTTCTAAGTTATCTCTTTTAGTATCATTCCAAGTTTCTGATAGAATTCATGAATTCCTTTGAAAAAAAAAAGTCAATTCATGCATTGAACAATCTTGCCGAATCCTTTAATGACTAGAAAGCATTATTCAGTTGTCTTAATGGACTGAAAAAAAACTTCTGCTGGCTCTTTAAGTCTTTTTAACCGATAGCCATTTATTTCTTTCACTGAATTTTGATCAGGTCTTTAGCAATAAAAATAAATCTTATTGAAGACTTGTCACAGATATCTGGAGGTCGGCCATTTTGTGGAACTATTTTTTATAAGAGTAATTGTCTATAGTGTAGTGATTTATAGTGAGTGATAAGACAATGAAAGGAATGATTTGAATTCATTATTACATGGTTAATGGTTAAATTAAATGGCTGCTTTTTTACACGCTTTATATCCTTAAAGAAACTAAGGCCTGTTTAACACTTCTGATGGTGGTAGACGAGACACTTTTACGCATTGGCTAGGGGGTCATAAGCGAATAAAATATTATTATTACATTGGGCGAAGGAATTTTTATGGTCATGTGTTTAGACGTTAATTCAACTTTATTGAATTTATTTCAAATATTAATTGTATGATAATTAATTAGGAGATGAATGAAAAATTAAATGAATGAATAAATGAATAATAAAGTGAATTAATGAATTAATTATTAATTTATTCTGTCATTGAAAATATCTAACGAACTTTTATCTTGTATCTTTCAGACAAACAGCTTACCCACAATTTGGTCTTCCCACTATTCCAATGGGGGCATATCCTCCCCCCACAGATTACAATTATTATTCCAAGTTTAGCAGTGCCAGTAACAGAATGAAGAAACATCTGAAACAGAGATGTACCTGGCGATGTACGGCGTTAATTCTACTTATAACATGCGTGGCGTTGTTGGCATGTACGATATATTTTGCAGGTAAGCTTGAAATTTTTCTAGGTTTTAAATATTCAAATTCTGTTTGTAAGTGATAGTGTGTACAGTGACCCTCATTTACCAAAACAATTGTGCTGTGTTCATTAGCCCATAAGATGCAGAAGAGTAGAACATAAAACTGCATTCATTTCATTTCATTTTCCAAAAGTATGGGAGAATTATCCAAGTCCAAAACACTGATAGTGAAACATCACCAACTGGTCTGCATGTTTCTGTTGACCATACTTGACTTGACGCCACGATTTGTTTTAGAAAGTGTTGGTCATTTTACACGTTCCATTTTTTTTGTGTGGCTTTCTCTTATTATTGTGTTGTTTTGTGTTGTATGTTCATTGATGTTATGTCTCTTTTGTGGTTTGTTATTGCGATTAGTTTGACGGCAGAAAAAAAGTATAACTTGATTGCAAAGTCATGTTATCTACCTTCCAGTTCATGATAGCAGAGGTTTTTTGTCTTGATTAGCGCACTAACATGCAGAAGAGAAGAAAGCAAAATAGCATTCTATATTATTTAACTAAGACTAAACCTTATCAGATATCAGATCACGTCGGGAAACATTTTAATTTACGTGGTCACTCACACAAAGGTTTTAGTGTGCAAGTCTTATCCTTAATACCTAGGAATCCTGATCTGGGAACGACCACAGACCACAGACGCACTTTGGAATTGGATTGTATCATCAACTCCAGTCCATAGCAGAAGGGCATCAATGAATTTTATTAGTAGAGTCACATCACTGGCCCTTATCTCTAAGATTAAACCTTAGACTTAAAAAACAACCATTACAGATATCAATATATAACTATACTAGATTTATTGCCACTCGAGTTCTTTTGTTAAAATGTCAGTTTTCGAAACACCTGATAAATTGTTTATCCTCTCTCCTCAAGAATTTTGGAACGTCTTCAAGTTATGGCGGGAATCTTGACAGGATTGGTGGATGTTGAAAAAAACACGTAAACAGTCACAGATATTTTAAGCTTTGAATTTTGGGTGTTTCTTACAAACGTGCAGAAAAGATGGATGTTAAACTCTGAGAGCTTTCACTGCTTGCCACTGACACATCATTCTGATAGTTGATGATTGAGCTAGGCTCAAACCAGGCTTAAATCACAATCAGAACCAATTTCCATAGTTGTTGCATTATTTATAGCACAGTGGGTTAAAGCATTGGTATTTACATGACGTCATTTGTGACAGACCCATGACCTTGAATAAGTCATCTTCAGTCCACCCAGCTGTAAATGGGTATGGATAATCCAGAAAGATCAATGCCAAGAGGTTTGGCCAAGGACCAACTGGTAGAAAGGATCCTTAACTGTGAACCTAAGTTGTTATCCTTGTAAAATATAGTTGTTTCTTTCTTTCTTTATAAGCTGCAGGAGTGTAGGACGTAAAACTCCATTTCATTTTCTCTCTCTACACATCCTGAAACTTATACAAACTATTCTGTCTTCAAATTGACACATATCTGTCTAAATATTTGTTGCTTTGGCTAAAAAGGTAGAACATTTAATACACTTGTATGACTATTATAGACTCCATTTCAACTCAACCCTAACCCAAGTCAAATAAACAAATCTAGTAAAAGATATACATTTGTTGTAAGGAATCTTTTAAGTTGAAAAGGTTTATATCCTGCCAAGTTTTCGGTAATATTTCTGTGTCTAAACAATGCTGTAGGTCGATGTTTGAGTTTTTTTATATTTTTTTTATGGTCCCATTATGGCATCTAAGATTGAAATCTGTATTTTTAGTAAAAAAGGTTTTGAACTGATGGTGGTATTCAGTGGTGAAGACAGATATAGGAGTTTAAAGCAGCGCGTAGAATGAATTTCATTGAATTTATCATATAGCATGTAGAGCGTAGAATGAACTTCATTGAATTTATCATATAGCATGTAGAGCGTAGAATGAATTTCAATTGAATTTATCATATAGCATGTAGACAAAGAGGGCGGAGATTGTAAACACATGTAGCACTTTTAAAGATGAAATATTTACTCATTGATGATTGACATAGTTCTTCAGGTGTCAACTTCATTAGCCGCTATCAATGTATTGCCAAATGTATTGCCAAATGTATTGCCAAATTGTTGGGATTTCAGATTTCGTTTATAGTTTTTTGTTATTTTGCAAAGATTTGGTTGTACACATCACCATGTTAGTATTCGACATGCATTGTGGTGTTCATTGTTTCGGCAACCAAATAGAATGAAAATTCTCTTGTTCATTTTCCTTCGTGCCTGAATGGACATGATTTTTTGAATTTTTTTCTGTTCAGATCTAGAGTTCTAGAAAGTTTATGTCTAACGATCTGGGATAAGCCTTTTAATATATTTAATAAACACTCTTTTTCTGGGCGTGTTTCTTTAAATGATCAAAGAAAAAGATATCTGAAGTTTGTGAGTTGTTGAATGGTAACTAAGTAACAGATCTGATATCACTAGGTTTTGTTTTATATCTTAAAGTTCAGCTGATGAAATAAAACAGAGAAAACTGAAAGTTTATCGTTAGATTTTAACACATTATGTTCTCGTTATCACTTTATCTCCGTGGCAATTAAACCAGAATTAGATTGTAGATTAACCAATCTGATTACAGATTAGCCAATCACAATAATACCCTTCTAGAGAAGGACAATTAAATTTACTAGCGAGAAATTCGCGATCTGTTTTAGAGAATTTTTTTGTGATTATTAGTTTCGTTACTCCCCCATGCTTTATTCATTTAGGAGGTCTTCGTGACATTTCGATTGCAATTTGTCTTGTGTTAAGATTGCTTGATAAATAAACAGGAAAATGATTGGACTGATGAAAAGAGCAATGCCATGAAGTATGTTATGAGGGAAATTTTTCCAGTAGAGTGAATTCTAGCCATTGAGGGATCTTTAACATGCACAGCCTGTAGCACACTGGGTCTGCTTTACTTTTTTTTGTATAATTTTAACAAAGAGGTGGGGAAACATAGTAGGTGACCAAGCCCATAGCTAGGAGGGGCCTAGGGGGTATTGCCTCCACTGGAAAATTTGATAGCGTTCAGAGAATGTCATTTGTTCTTCCTACTAACAGTAATCATTACCCTCTCCTTCTCCGCCCAAGGTAATCTAGCAAGGGACCTGGCGTAGTCTTGGATAAGAAATTATCGCAGTAGAAAATCGAAGAAACATGGTTTCACTTTCAGAAAAACTGAATAAATACTGTCGATTAATATCACTTACTTTTAATTTTCTTGTCCTGATTCTTCATTAGACATTTTGTTTTTTATTGTGGTGTTGATACCAAGAGCCAGACAGGGTTAAAATTTACCATTTGAACTCAGTCAGACGCCATTGTCTATCGTGATGTTTTAACAACTAAAATTGTCATTAATCCTGAATATAAACCATCCACACCGTCTACGTGTCCATTGAAAACTGGCAATAAATTTGTAAAGGTCCGTGTCAAATCAGACAAGAAAGATCTAATTTTGATATTTTTGAGGAAATTGAAAACCACAGACTGATATATGGCGTTTTTGTAACTCGTCGATTTCCTGTTCAACTTTAAATTATTTGAAATGTCCATAATTTAAATTATTCTTTAATCGTGATGAAGAAATCCATGTGTTTTTTATTTATATCAGTTCATAAAGGGCAAAGAAAGTTAATCTGGATACATTTTCAATCTTCTAAATTAGAGAGTTTCTCGCAAGCGATATTATGCACAAGCACATTTGTCGAATGATTTAAAAAGAAGGCTTTGAGCTAAATTCTGGGAGATTTGAGAAAGAAAACAAGAAGCGTGGTTAATGGTTTACTGACCTAGAATTGTAAATTAGAACAATCGTAAATATACGTAGTTTTGAAAAAATGGCATGGTTATTTTAAACCACAATCGTAAATCAAAAACACAAAGATACCAAGAAGATTAGGAATGTAACTTAAAACAATTGGAATTGTAAATCAGCATTGATTGATCTAACAATCCTAAATTAACAAACACAATTTATATTTATTTTAAAACTAGTAGTAGTTTACATAGCCCATTCACCAGGACAGAAGTGGTACTTGGACTCGTATATTTGACTGACTACCCAACCTGTCTGTGCCTGTGCTTTTGTAACATTACTTTACACAATTTTTCAACCTAAATAGCCATACTTGGCATGCACATTTACTGGTTAATAGAAAGAATAGTAAAACAATAGAAACATATCTAAGATGATGAAGCTAAAACTTACAAAAATTCAGATTGACAATGAACATAAATTTGACCTAGGTTACAATCCTAATTTCACCAACATATTGAAGAATAGTAGGTAAAACATTAGAAAAATTTGTAAGATGATGAAGCTAAAACTTACAAAAATTCAGATTGACAATGAACATAAATTTGACCTAGGCTACCACCCTAGTTTAACCAAGAAATTAACCATTCCAAATGAAAGTCTAGTAGTAAAACACTTAAACCTGTCAGTAGTTGTTAACTACCGAAGTTCTGAGAAGACACAGACTAGTTCTAAAAACACCTAACTTGATTAGAGATACTACTAAATAATGATTGGTTGGGTTGATATAGAGTCGTTTGGTACTATCTTCATTATATTAACCGGTTACCAGGGTGATTGATCGAAAATTTGTCAATCAAAAAAATGAGCCAAAATTGTTCCTATTTTCTCCAGGTTTTTCAAGTTCAAGGATTCTTAACACTTTTCAATAATTGTTTACAAATACTGAGCTTTCCCGTCACCATGGCAATGGTTGGAAGGGAGTTGGTTTATTTTTTGTAAAATAGCCATGTTTGCCAATAACTTAGATCAATTTTAGTTGCCAGAAAAATGTCTTGTCCATAATGAAACTGGAATGTAGATTAACTAGATGTAACTATCATGTGCTTTTATATGACAATAAATTTTGTCTGAAGTCTTGAGTATGTTTATTGTCACATTGTCTGATAAAAACTACCAAACTATTGCACTGTAAATATAGCAGTATTAAACGGCCTCAAAGATGAAAAAGTGACCAATGTTATTTCATTCAAAATTTTATTGTGCATCGAATGTACCTCAAATTATCATACCAGCTTTATTACTTTGAAGTTGGTATGCTAATGAATGCATTATAAGTATTAAAAGACAGTAAATATGGTCTATTAGTGAAGATTAAAGAAAAGGGAGATAATTAATAAATATAATTTATATCTAAAATGTGGTTAATATCCCCAAATCTATGGTTTTTATTGTGTATTAATAGATTGACCACTATGATAGATTTATAGTCTTTATCAGAAACATGACACCTTGGAATTCACCAAGGACATCCATTAATATTTAGGGTAGTTAACTTATAATTTAAATACATGTTAGATTGTAAATCTGGTTAACTTCACCTGGTTTGACCAGCAGCATAGAGGGATAAAGGGTGGATGGTTACATTAATAAATCTTGGTTATGTTATTAATACTTGGTTACTAATTGTGTTACAGTCTAATTTAACCCAATGCAATTGCTTCCATTAAGATTAATATTTTTATAAAGTAACAAATTATTTATAGCCTGTATCATAAAAGTATGTTTAAATCATTAACCAAATGAGTTATATCCTATTTCATATTTCTTTCAACTGGTCATAAACCACAGTTGATGATGGAAATATCAGAAATTGATACCTGACTGGAGATTGCCAGGAATCAGAACTATGGAACTGGGGAATAGTTACTTGGTGCACTAACTTGCAGAGTCAGGAGTTCTGAGCCTTGTTTGGTTTGAACACTTAATCCTTTTTATCCTGATACAGTCATCTTATTGGTTGATAAAGCTGGATTTAAAACAGACTGACCAATCAGGAAACTTGAAACTAGCTGCCCTGATGAGGATTGTTTATCTAAAACACATGTAGGCAGTATTCAGGGAGCTCTAATCATCAATGAAGACCCATATTTTACAAGAAAGTGCTCCTTTAATCTAACAAATGGTATTAATAATTTGGGGTGTTAGAGAAAGATCAGATTTCACCGTCAGGAATTTGGTTTCTTTGTTCTGGTGATAAGGGTGTATATTTTTACAAATTGATGTACAATTTATAACTTCTGGTTACTGTTAGCCATTAGGTGCAGAAGAGTAGGAAGTAAAACTCCATTCATTTCAATAGCCCATTAGGTGCAGAAGAGTAGGATGTAAAACTCCATTCATTTCAATAGCCCATTAGGTACAGAAGAGTAGGAAGTAAAACTCCATTCATTTCAATAGCCCATTAGGTACAGAAGAGTAGGAAGTAAAACTCCATTCATTTCAATAGCCCATTAGGTACAGAAGAGTAGGAAGTAAAACTCCATTCATTTCAATAGCCCATTAGGTGTAGAAGAGTAGGATGTAAAACTCCATTCATTTCAATAGCCCATTAGGTACAGAAGAGTAGGAAGTAAAACTCCATTCATTTCAATAGCCCATTAGGTGTAGAAGAGTAGGATGTAAAACTCCATTCATTTCAATAGCCCATTAGGTGCAGAAGAGTAGGAAGTAAAACCCCATTCATTTCAATAGCCCATTAGGTGCAGAAGAGTAGGAAGTAAAACTCCATTCATTTAAAAAGCCCATTAGGTGCAGAAGAGTAGGAATTAAAACTCCATTCATTTCATTACCCCATTAGGTGCAGAAGAGTAGGAAGTAAAACTCCATTCATTTCAATAGCCCATTAGGTGCAGAAGAGTAGGAAGTAAAACTCCATTCATTTCAATAGCCCATTAGGTGCAGAAGAGTAGGAAGTAAAACCCCATTCATTTCAATAGCCCATTAGGTGCAGAAGAGTAGGAAGTAAAACCCCATTCATTTCCATAGCCCATTAGGTGCAGAAGAGTAGGAAGTAAAACCCCATTCATTTCCATAGCCCATTAGGTGCAGAATAGTAGGTTGTAACACTCATTTCATTTCTGTTAGCCAGTGTGTTGTAAAGATGGTTACCCCCCAACATGGTACGTTTGTGCATATGTTTTCCTGAGGGATGAACGCCATGCTGTTCATTAACTTTGAATAATTTTCTGCAATTGATCTGAAATGAGCATGTTTTTTTAATGTGAATTTTCAAATTGGTCATCCATACACAGTACAGAGCAGCACAAGGGGCAAAACTGCTTACTAGGCTTACTTACTGCTTACTTACTGCTTACTTACTGCTTACAATACTGGTACTGGTGATTGCTTTTACATGTTTGCGTTGTAAAAAAGTCATTAATCACAGAAAAATACGCCACAGTGAATTTTAAAATCTTCCTTGTTTAGTAATTAGTTTTTGTTATCAGAAATAGAGAGTTTTATCAACGTGTGATTTGTCTAATTAAAAACCTGGTTTAACAAATTAACGAAGATAAGATTAATTTTTTATAATTACCCTCAGCTGTGAGAGGAGGTTTGAGAAATGTTAGCATATTGAGTCATCTGAAAACATCGTTTCCCATCTTTGTTTTGGATTAAAAAAATATTTCGTTCATCAAGTTGTCCTGGTCCCCAAACCCGAGGTGTCTTCTGTTTCTCATGTTCTCAGGATCTAAAAGTTGTTTCTATATTCATGTTGTCCTGATGCCTGAAAGAGGGTGTCTGTTATGGGTATCTGTTATGGATTCCTGAAAGAGGGTGTCTGTTATGGATTCCTGAAAGAGGGTGTCTGTTATGGATGTCTGTTATGGATGCCTGAAAGAGGGTGTCTGTTATGGGTGTCTGTTATGGATTCCTGAAAGAGGGTGTCTGTTATGGATTCCTGAAAGAGGGTGTCTGTTATGGATGCCTGAAAGAGGGTGTCTGTTATGGGTGTCTGTTATGGGTTCCTGAAAGAGGGTGTCTGTTATGGATTCCTGAAAGAGGGTGTCTGTTATGGGTGTCTGTTATGGATTCCTGAAAGAGGATGTCTGTTGTGGATTCCTGAAAGAGGGTGTCTGTTATGGGTGTCTGTTATGGATTCCTGAAAGAGGATGTCTGTTATGGATTCCTGAAAGAGGATGTCTGTTATGGATGCCTGAAAGAGGATGTCTGTTATGGGTGTCTGAAAAAGGGTGTCTGGTGTTTCATGAAAAATTTGTTAAAAAAAGTTGTTTATTCGAAGGTTGTAGACCATTAAAGTCAAATTTATTTGAAAATGACCTTAATTTTAAAAATGTCAGATCCCATGTCTGCTCCTCTCCTGATATAAATTATATATTGATTTATGCACATATTCTATGCATCAATTAATTTTATAAATGAGATATTTTTACATCAATATTTTTGTACTGGAATATAATAGCTATATTGTAATATTGGCATTTACATTTATATCCGTGTTGAAATCACTTCAGAGGCCATTATTTTATATTTTTTTATGTTGGGTGTTATTTTAATTCGGTGGGTGTATTTTAATTCCTCCCATTTCACAAGTACAAAAAGATTAATTTTCTGCTTATTAACACATCTGGTTTTATAAATGGTAAAATCTGGAAGGAAATCTTAGTGAATCTGGCAGTGAACTGGAAGGCTTTTAGGTACTGAGTTGAAACATTCAAACAGAAAACTGTTGAAAAAGTAATAAAACTGTCTTCTGGAATCTTTAAGAAAATGGCCTGATTTTTAGTCAATGGTTATTAAGTATCCTGGAATATGTTTCACGAAAACTTAACTTAGGATGATTTTAGTGTTCCAATGGTAAGATTGGTCAATCCCTAAAATTGAGTTTTTATTAACCAATCAGGTTACTGAATTTGTTAAAATCTTGATTGTATCTTTGTTACAATCTTTTAAAATAGGTCCCTGCTCTTTATGAAGTAAGGAAGATGTGTTTGGTCACTGAATCTCTTAAGAAAGTGGAATCAACTGGAGACTCTTAAAACATCTTTACAGTTTGGTCCCTAATCTTTCCTTAAATAGCCCACTTCCATTTTTGAAACAATATACCTCTCCCTATCCCATTAGAGAGATTTGTATCTTAAAATTAATGAACATAAAAATGCAGAATTTTATGGTAAATCGACTCCCCATTATCATCCCCGAAAGTTCTCCTCCCTACTGGATCTATATTTGATGTAATACCTCTATAAAGCACCTGTATAAGATTATAGTATATAACATCTACATCTACCATCTGGTGATATAATCAACTCAACCTAGTTTGAACTTTGATTTTATAATTTAAAACAGAACTCAAATAGCCTCAATTAGCACAGGTGTTCCGTTTCAATAGGTTAAAGGTCAAGTTATAATTTTGAAAGGTGCAGATGAATAATTTGACACATTAGGGAATTTATGGTGGATACAGTTAAAATTTGCATAATTCTGGTTTTTTACTATTTGAACGTGTTTGAACCCAAATTTTGAAATATATTCTATGTGTATGGATTCAATCATTTTGTGTTATTCGGATGTCTATGGCTACATCATATTTATTTTCTCAGTAGAACTAACAAAACCTTGCCAGAAATATCACAATATTTTGTCGTCTGCTTGAATCAGCAGGTCGGCCATATGGCCAGAAGCAAAGCAGTTGTGTGTAACAAGCAGAAACAAACTTAATTTATCATAAATCAATCGTGTCCACGCCTGAGGACGTCTTCCAGGGAGGAATCATACTGTAATATTTCCAGAAGAATTATTCCTGAATATAACAGAATTTTCGAAAGATAATCTAATTCTATGATTACTCATTCATAAAATAAAATTTGTATCATTTTAGAAAATGGCATCCACCTGAAACTTATTCAAATCACATTAAAAAGAAACTTGCACAAACCTATTTCCAAATTGAAACTCAACAATTTTAAATTAAAATGAAGTTTACGTCAGGACAGTGGCATAAGCCTTCTTCTCTCTACACAGACTGTTTATATTGTCCAGTCTGAACGATTAGACACCTTTTTCATGTCAACCCTCGTCCACCTATATCACTGATCAGGGGAAACTGGACAATCGAAGAAAAAAGAATGAAGTTTAAGTCCTTCTCTTCTGCACCTTATAGGCTAATTAAGACTGGACAATTAAAGAGAAGTAGGTTAATATGTGTCCTTTACTATTTTCTTGAGGTAATATGCATGGTATCAAAGGACATACAAATCTAGACTATTTCCATAAATATGCTTTACATTATTCTAGATAAATAAATCTAGATTAAATAATTCTAGATTAAATAGAAATCTGTATTATAGATAAATTAATTAAACTATATAGAAATTTTTATTAACTGACAATAGAAGTATAAGTGTTGTTATATTGTTGAGCTGTGTTTTTATGTATGTCTGTATTTCTTGTGAATCTTTCTAATTTCTCCTTAGA
>CM060202.1:28413147-28464224 GCA_030562195.1 Nipponacmea schrenckii | reverse complement strand
TTTTTGAAAAAAACACATGATGGACACTTTTAATGATTGTTTTAGACAAACTATTTCATATTTCTGAGACTAACTATGATGGTCAACATAGACGATGTCCCTTTAAGTTTGATAAGGAGAGTGGGAGAGCAAGCCTTGGGCAGAACAAGTCTGTGGCAGAGTAAGCTTGTGGCAGAGCAAGCCTGTGGCAGAGCAAGCCTGTGGCAGAGCAACCCTCTCAGAGTTCATCCAATAAGGACCAAATTTAAACTTAACTCAGATCTCTTCAATGTGAACATTTAATACCAAAATGTTTACTAATAATGTACAATAACATTCAGAAGGTAATTATAACTGAGTCTCTATTCCATGGTGCCAACAATAACCACTCACCTACTCTTATATAAATATTCAATATTCTCATCTTATTTTCTTTCTTTCTTTATCATCTAGATTCTAGACTTTATTATTAATTTTCAAACTATCAAACAAAAATAAAGAGACAATGACGTGAAGATTTAAATCCTACTTATCTTTTTCAATTGATAATATAGCCTATTAGTATTTTGAAACTTCTGTATTTTTGTATTCACATCAGATTGTTTGTCCTGTTTTCTTGTATTGATTTTACCACTTGTGGTGTAACTTATGCAAAAAATCTATTATTATTATTGTTATATAAAGACGGATAATTACCTACAGTGTGCAATGAAGGAAATTTTCAACCCGAATGGTTTATTCTTTCTTAAAGGAAAAGTGTGTCTTTGAATGATCATAAAATTTGGAAATTTCAATCTTGGACAATTGATTATTGAAAAAGGCTTAATAAGTTGATTAAGCGTTTTTCAATAATTACTTAGTTTTCCAGATTTTACAGGGATTCTGTTACTTTATGACACCAGGTAAGTTCACTGATGAATATTTACTCATATTGACCATTCATGTCCATTCTAAGACCCAGTATCCCATTAAGTAGACTATTGCTTTCCATAGTTTGAACTCTGGGTTATAGCTTGATATTTGGAGCAAAAAAGGGTACTCAAGACCCAAATTGAATAAAATCTATGAAAATATCTCTTGCAGTCCTTCAGTCATTCTACCAGCAACATTCAAAATTTAACTGTAAGACAAAACTTAACTATCGCAATCATTCAACACATTTAATGATATCTCCTTTCATTTTCAGACACGATAAGAACAATCTATCCCATAATACTAAAACCAATTTCAAACGAATTCCTGTGAGTTCTGTCCATGTAATATCTTGTAAAGTTTCTACATGAAAGTCAGATAGAATTTCTTCTAAGAAGCCTGTTTCTTTGATATTGGCACCAGAAGAGGTCTAACATGTTTTTCGAAATGTTCTGCAGATATTAGAATCCTGTTACAATTGGCATTGTTTTGGCAAGCTAGAGGGTACACATGGTCTAATCAATTGTCCAAAAACAATATCGTTTCACTGATAAATAAAATGAAAAAGGCCTCAAACTGAATCAAAAGTCAACTTCAACTGTAAAATGGGTAAGACTTATTAGAACGGCGATTGTATATAATTCATATTCATAGACAGAATAACGGCAACAAACAACAGAAATATTAAAAACAAACATTCTCTGAAAAATAGCTCTCCATTATGGCAATAGATGCAGTGTTCAATGAAGGAAATTGTGGCAGGACAACAGCATTAGCCTACTACATTTATCAATGTCTAACAGTAGAGGGATTTAACATGCACAGCCTGTAGCACACAGGGCCTCTGTTTATTGTCCCACCCAACCAATTTCATGATTTTTCTATCAGTTTCTCCAACCTACTAGAATAATATCCTAATATGACAACATTAATGGCATTATCACTGTGTTGCTGCACTAACCGACCTAAAGAGCTTACACTTTCAATATTCATATAGAAAACTTAATCTGTTTTCAATCAATGCCATTTGTCAGTTTCCATTATCTTTTAACTTATCATAAAATCTTAAACCTATTAGCAGTGAAAGTTGCATAACAAACATTAATTTCATCTAATGACAACACATGTCACACCATTATAGGCTTAGCTTTCAGTTATTATTTTCAAAATATATATATATATGTCTTATAAGTAAGAAGGTTAACATTAGAGAAAAATATAGATATACTACTTTCTGAATGTATTACATACTGCGTTTTGAAACACAAGATATATAGATATACTACTTCTTTGGTTTATTACAATTTCGTTTCTAAACACAAGATATATAGGGTATACTACTTCTTTGGTTTATTACATACACATGTTTCAAAACACAAGATATATAGATATACTACTTCTAGGTTTATTACATACTAAATTTTTAAAACACAAGATATATAGATATACTACTTCTAGGTTTATTACAATACGTTTCTAAACACAAATATATAGATATACTACTTTTTTATTAATTACCCCCAAGAAAATAGGGTATATATTTGGTTTTTTGTTTGTATTAAAAACTTTAGGTTTTTTACATAATTTTTCACAAGTATATAAAATATACTTTTTCAATAAGATATGGTTTTTTGTGTTTAAAATATTTTATAACAAAGAGAACCAATCTTATTTTTTAATCCAGCAAGGCAGTGTTAAATCAACAATGCTTACCTTTTTAATTTTAAATCCAAAATTAATTTTTCCCCAAAAAAAACAAAAATAAAATCCTTTAAAATGTACCGTTACTTCCAAACACTTGCAGTATAGAGCCAGGAAGAACAATGATTAATTTGAAATCAGTATAATCTAATTTCCATCCTCCCAAACCGAAGATCTGATAACAAACATCAATCTTCCGTCCCAATATCACATGTAAATCACATCGCACGCATCATAATCCCACTCATCAAATCTCTCCGTTACCCACCATTCTTTGATTAAACGCTCACCTTTGACCCTTAGGGTTAACATAGGTCGTCATCAAATCAAAACTAATATTGGCCTGCCGGTTACAAATTATTATTAACGCGATGGTTAGTCCACCAATAGGTCACAAGGTAATAACTTATTTATTTTCTTCACGACAAGACGCTGCAGGATTGATATCTTGGCAAACTTCTTAAATCTTTTCAATTTTCGAAATCTGCTGGTCGCAAAATTGAGTGCAGTTTTTGAAAAATATTCCTGTTTAACTAGTTTTATTAAGATAATGAAATCCAAGAGATTCTTAAACACAATTCTTAATCCAAATCTCACAAAAGTTGAAAATGTTATAATTTAAATGTATCCTTGGAATTTAAATTTTAACTTATCCTTATAACTTAAATTTTCAGATATTATAAAAGTTGGGTTCAAAGATGAACTGCAAGAAGGAAAATCCAGTATAACAAGTCACTGCTAGCGATGAACAAAAATTGAAGTTGTTCAGAACATAACATTAGGTTTATCTAAAAATACAAGTCCAAAGTTCCAAAGCTGTGAAACAACCAATAATTTAAACTTCTAAAACTAAACACAGGCCACTAAGGAATATTTTGATTCCAATTAATTCACTTCTGCCTAGATTTAAAGCTTTGAGACATTTCACTTTGCATTAACACTAAATTGCAGGAAATTATGAACAGAACACATCATATTGGTTCCAAAGTTCATATACAAAATATCAGACTAGAGGTAAACCAAAACACACCATGCCAGTTAGAGAACTGGTCTGTAGTATAGTTAGACTACAACTGAGTCTTAACCATAATCAACCAATCCACTCACACTAGACTCTACCAACTAGAAAGCACTATTATCTTCTGCTACAGTAGTAGAGCAGAAGTCAACTCCACTGTGGCCGTGTGAAGTCTGACTGGCATTCAATACAGTTCCATCCAAGCATGCAGTACCGTATATTGTCCACCAGAAAAGAGAATAGTACTGTTCAATGGACTGCTGACTGTTTTAACCAGTCATGTTCGACTCATATAGTCGCTCACTAAAGCAGAGTATTATTGACTGATTGATATCACAAGCAGGGATGCTGATGTGACTGTTTTGCCAGTCATGTTCAACTCTTATATTAAATATACTTCAACCCAGCATATTGGATATTGTTCACTAAAGCAAGATTTTATTGAGAGCTTGATTCATATCAAATGAAGAGATGCTGATGTGTCTGTTTTTACCAGTCATGTCAAACTCTGTGATCAACTGTCATCCAACATAGCAAATAAACTAATGTCCTACAACCAGAATGCAAATTGTCTGACTGAAAAGCAGGGATGTTGATGTGACTATTTTTTACAAATCATGTCCAAGTTTGTAAGTCATACGACCAAAGCAATTCCTATAAAGCAACTGGGATAAGGACCCATTCAAATCCTACACACAGAATTGGGCCCAAAAACGTTTTTAAATGATCATGGGCTACATTAAGGGTACAAAACAAAAAATTTTTGGGCAGACCCACTCATTGGCGTCGCACAGAGTCAGAGCAGTCTAGCAGACGGACAAACAATTTGTTAATAAACTCTCCTCTCCAACATATTGATCTTATTGACTCATTCAACCAAACCTGGGTGTTATTCCTCAATTGGAATACTAAATTCTATCTATTCACTTATTTTCACGTTCCACAGAAATTCTGAGATTTCTTTTCCTTACTGTGATGAAAGAAACGTGTACAAGAGAATTTGAGAGATGTGCTCTTTTTTTTCTGAGGTGAAATCAATAACCTCACCACAATGCCATTGATTATCTTTATTGATTTTATCCTCTTATAGGCAGAATGTGTTATGTAAAATTGTCCAATTTTCTAATGACGGATCAGGTTAACATGAAAATGCTATTTGCACATAAATATTATCATGAATGTTCAGTCGTTGTCGAGGCCAGCACAAAAATAACCACTTGATATCTAACTAAAAAACCTGACGTAGCAAAATTGCCGATTAAAAAACACGACATACAAATCAAGTGACATTAAATAAAATTACCTGATCGATCAAGTCTTTCTCTGTGGGTGTCGTACAGAATCGCGATTTATTTTTGGACTTTTTAAAATCTCTGTAACAGAAAACTGCATGTCATAGAACGTAAAAACGATTTAGAAAAAGGTTTCCAAGATCAAATGAAATAACAGTAAAAGCTGTTTTGTGTTTTTAAAAGGTTAAACCAAATCTACGAATCAAACATAATTCTAAAACATTATCGTGATTTCTCAGCATACTGATCAACACAGATAGAGAAATTTAATCGTGGATATTGCATTTAACATGATATACGTAATACTGAATTCAGATGTAATTTTTAAATAAACACACCCAGTACATGCCTAACTTTAAATAAGAAATAGAAGAATGAAAAAATGTGATCATAAACTACTGCAGTGTTTCTGAGGAGGATATTTAGCCGAAACGTTGTTTTGCCCTATTTTTGGTAATTTGTGGTGTAGATTAACACCCAGTAGATGTTTTATATTAGCCAATCTAGAGGATGTAAAGGATAACAATAAAGATTATAATCTATATCACAGCTGTGAAAGGACAACTTGACAAAAACTAAAATTCACATTTTGCTATAATATTTTTCATAGTCTTAACAAAGCAACATTTTTTTAAATTTTTTCTATGTTTCTAAGAAATTTGGAATATCAGCTTGTAAATAGTTCTGTTTCCGACTTTACCTGATAAAAAATAATGGTTCCCGTAATTTCAAACAGAATTTGGGCTGAAATTATCCTCTGTAAATACAAAACAAATTTCGAAAATCATACTGTGAGCTCATATTTATAGGCGGCTTTTCCCTTTAAAAAAATAATGGATAAAATTATATTTTTTTATTTCAGACAATCGATTCAAATACCAGGGTTTCAAATGAACTGTTAATTGGATATCACTTTCAGAAGCCTAAAATATGATCTAAAATGGCAGTATGTCACAATCACAAGATATATTTCACACAAAAAATGAAATGAAATGAGTATATTTTCTATCATAAAGAGTCAAGTCTTTGTCAATTTGAAATGGAACATTTGGTATTAAGGATTAACCAAAGTTTCAGGACCTAGCTTCGTATATTTCTCTTACTCTTCTGCACCTAATGGCTAAACAAAAATTGACAAAGAAATAAAGATAAACAAAGTGTAAAGATGGTAGAAATATAGGAGATGCTATCATCCATTCTTTAAATTGATTCTTATTACATCTGTGAGGAGTAAATCTTCAGAACGGCAAGGAAATAGCTTTCAATGATTATATAGCACACACACGGGGCCAGTTTTCTATTTTCTTTCAATTAACTAAGTCAATAATACTGTAAAATTTAGAATGCAGTCGAAATCAAAGGTCAGCTAGGGTCATGAATATTCTGAATTGATCTGTCCATAGGGGATATAACTCTAGATCTAAAATCTACTTTTCTCCTTCCAATGTGATGTTTTATTAATAAATTGAAGATTTCTAACGATAATATTTAATTATTTAGATTGCCGATTACTGCTCGAAAGATAAATGACAAAAAAAATTTATCTGGAATGGAAAAATTGTAATAAATCTCCAGAATATTGTAAAAACATCTATAATTTTGATAAATTGAAATGGAGTTTATTAATTTCCAGGCTTTTTATGCAATAAATTTGTCGTAATCGCGAGACTCATAGCTTAAATAAATACATTTGTCTTTGATTCATAACGATTTTATCTCACAAGTTATGGCCCTTTGAATGACTCTTTTAAGATGAAGGTAAATGCTATGGCAATTGAAATATTATTGAGGCGAGTTTTTAAACCATTTCCCAAAGTAATCAGGGATCACAAAGTGGTTTGAATTCTTATTTAATCTTTTAACTTACAGTCATAGACGATCATCAACAGGGGGAGCTGATATAGGCTATTACCTTATTTGGAGTGAGTTGAGAAGATCAGTGATTTAACGCAGTGTGCAAAGAGGGAAACTGAACTTGGTCAAGTCTCACCGACAGGACATTCATATATTTAATAAAACTACAGATTAAATTTAATAGACTCCATTCTTCTTCGACTCGACGCTTGTAACATGCGAACACCTGCCTGCTTTTTATAATTAAAAATATTTCGGAGCGTTTTGTTATATAGCTAATGAAGATTAGCAACATTAAACAGTGTGTTATGAAAGAAAATCTTGGTAAGAAAGACACATGTCTCTTTCAAACAATAAGTGAGCATTAAAAAAAAGACAGAGTATTGAAGCCTATTGTTCTACATCATCTTCTGGAGCTTCTACTTATGGAGATTAGTGTCCTGCTGTTCAGAACTCTGTTACATTAACAAAACACGATATATTTTTCTCCAACAGTTTTGTATATTACATGACAGGCCATATTTAAACAAAAGAAAAGCACCCAGATGACTTTAAAGATAACAACTTTTCACTAGTCACAGTCATGCCTATATGACTCCACATCATTTCTCATCAAACTTTGACACAAGTTGAACTAGGAGAATACATTCTAGTTAATAGAGCACAGAGATACAGTCTTCAGATTAGACACACTCATTGAGAGAATTAGAAACAGTTGGTAGACTTTGTTTTGTCATTGTGACAAACCCCTTTTTACAGCCCTCAATATGGGGTAGGATCAACATGCCCATTTAATATTTGTCTCATTATTGGATAATACATGTCTATCCTACTCAGCCCACTTGCTTCCGTTTGTAGTCATCATTAAAACTAATTTGGACAATTGTGAAAGACCCCCCCCCCCCCTCCTGCTCTTACAGTACCATATAAAGAGAAGGATTGATATTCCCATTTATCTCTAGACAGAAGAGTAGGAGGAGGGGCAAAGGGGGAATATAGAGCCTACCCCTATTAACTATATATGCCTGACCCTGACTGGCCCAGTGATAAGGTGTCAAGACAGAAGCTCGAGTTACTAATCCCCCCATACCACCATGTAAATATGTCAACTATTTTAATCTCCAAATCTAAACAGACTGTCTAATATTGAATAATATGACCTTCAGTTCATATTCAAGGTCATTGAGTACCTTAAGAGAAACCAAATTTAACCAAAATCAGCTTTCAATTTCACTATTTTACTTCCATTTTAAAAGTTAATGAGGAGACCCATACTGCTGAAGAGGTACCAGGGGCATTAAGCTGTCTTCTTAAATACGTGGTGCCCCCAATCATTCCCTTCTCACCACCTACCAGGGCTGTTTATTCAAAATTTTCGTAACTGGACATTTGACATGTAGATAACGATTGTCTACTTATTTCATCAATAAATGCATGAAAAAGCACAAAAAATAGAGATTTGCATAGAAAATGTCCTAAGGATCAAAATTAAAGTCACTCTAATCAGACATGACTGGCAAATACAGGGCCCCCCACCCCAACACAAACTAATTACCAAGGTATAGTGGGTGGAAAATTGTCAGTGATAAAATAAAATAGGAAGAAGATGATAACGCAGAATTAGCAAAAAAACGGAATGTATTTTAAATAAACGACTCCATGTTTAACTCTAGAATAACATCTCATTAGAAACAAAACATTATGATTGAATCTGGTTTGGAGATGGTGTATTTCTATCAGTATTACAAACTAACCATAAACACACTGTGAATTCACTGACTATAAATATCTAAATGTGAATTGTGCATGACATTTCAAGTATCACTTTAACATTTGGAGGCTTGTTTCAGTTTTAAAATTGACCTTCTAAAAAACATGTTTTATTATCAGATGTAGAACTAACGCATTAATTCTGGCCTGGATCTTGGTATCACAATCTGATTTCTGATAACTGTTACATCAAAACTAGTGGAGTTTAACACCCAATTACTCGGATCCAAAATTTTAAGTTTTCAAAAGCACATGATATATTGTCAATATCAATTGAAAAATAGTTTTACATCGACTGTTCTGATTTGAAGTTAACAGTTTATAAAATATCAATTTAGTATCTGACTCAACTAGTTCTACACCATCATTCTGATACTTTTACCTTCAGTTAAAAACCAATCTCATTGATTTATTCTATGTGCCAGTACTTCCTTAATTCAGCCCAGTATCTGGTTACCTTTACATCAGAAGAGTCATGGACTTCTCAGATCAAATGCAATTGGAAAGACTTCTGTTAATTTTGCCAAATCATAAAAAAATATCCTCAAGTCCTAGCACCTTTCAGTCTTAAATATACCTGCAGTGACGACAGCGTCACTAGGGTATTGCCTAGGTTAACATCTGTTTATGAATAAACCATATATGATAATTCCACTCAGTCAAATGAATTAACAAAAATCTTTTTGAAAAAAACGTAGTCAGATCATCATAAAAAGTGAAAGTGAAAGTAGGAAAGTTGGTAACAAACCTTAATCATTAACTTACAAAAAGTTTCCTGCTTTTTGCTGCTGACTTATTCAAAATCTTAGATCGTCACTTGTCTATCTACGAAAATATGGTGATAAGAAAGAATGCTCCTATCTTTCTCAATCAAAGTGTTGGTCATTTTGAATGGTCACTATCTATGATAGCCATCTCCGTCTCACCAGTCAAACTGACCAGTGTGGTGGACTAGACACAGCAAGTGTAATACACTAATTTTGACTCCCCTATTAGAGAGGTTAATTGGTCTGAGATAAATTAAACCTTATGTAACTTCTAATGGTTTGTAGCAATTCAAACAAAATAAGGCTAAAAGTATATCTAATCTATACATTATTAAATTTTCTGATCAATTTTGTAATTGAAAAAGAAATTGGTTTTAGAAAAAAAATTAAAAATGAACTGTTAGGACTGAGAATGTCTGAGAATCTCCTCAGAAAAAAATACTTCAATATAATTTAGTTTGTCTCATCCCAGTCTATTCCCCTCCCCCATCTCCTCCAGTTGATCTCACCCTCAGTCTGTTAACAATACCATGGCAATCAATAACCACTCCCTATCCCTCCGGACCATAAAGTTGATCTCTACCCCCTCCCCTTCAGTTGATTTCTACCCCAGCCTTACCACTTCTTTCTAGTTGATCTCTACCCAAACCTACCCCCTCCCCTCCAGTTGATCTCTACTCACAGTCTATAGCTCCCTCCCCTATCCTACCCTGTTTACTCTACAATGTGTTACAAGTAAACAGAATGTCAAACAGTGTTATACCAATTAACTGATTTCAATCAGACTATTAAACACAAGATGATAACAGTAGAATTACAGTTATTACTGATATATACCTTGGTCACTAAATCACTACAATAATCATATAATATATTCTAGTCACAACTAGTCATTTAAATACAAAACCTATCTACGTACTGTGAAACAGCTAATTCTACTATCAACCACAATAATTCTTAGGCTCTTCTGAAAAAATCTACCTGCTTTTCCAAACTAGCTGGATAAGTGTTGTTAATTGATGGAAAGGGCTAATATAAATGAGATAATGCATAGCGTTCTAGAGATAAGGTCTTTTCTGAATCAAAAATCTGGATTTATTTCAAAGCATTCATCAGTATTTCAAACTAAACATCAGACACAAAATATACAACACTTTCACTAAAGAACAGGAACCTTATTCTTGAAAACTTAACTTCAGATGATTTTAGTGTTCTAGTCATCTGATTGGTCAATCGCTAAAATTGATTTTAAATTTAGTTTCGTTATCCAATCAGATTACTGTATTTCTTAAAATTTGGATTTTATATAACTTTTTGTTTTTGAGAATAAGAACCCAGGACAGAATATTCCATGCTCAAAGCTCCTTTGCTAATGTCTCTTGTATAGACATAAAGATGAAACAAATGTCAATACAAAAAAGCACTGGCCAAGGTACCAGTTACCAAAAATTTTGCATCGTATGAAATTCTATAAAATCACATACGAAATCTTAACTCGAAATACAAACTTCAACAAAGTACTTCAAACCTCCTTAAAGTAGGAAGGATCATAAAAATATGAACAACAACTCTTCAATGTTTCCCACTAATTGGTTCTTCAACTATGATATATTATTTCAAATCTTCAATCTTAAATACTTTACAATCTCTCAGCTTCTTGACTTCACTGTCGCTTTTTCAAGTGTTATTTTCTTCAAGGGCCTTTTTTTTTTACAAGTTTTTATTTAATAACAATTCATAATACTTGTGTAGCTACACACTCGGAAGACAGGGAGAATATATTGCAGAAACAGTTCTTCATTTGATCAGAATGTAATAGATCGACTGGAAGGATAGATAGGTTAGGTTTGATACCAATGTAAATTGTTGAAACGTTGCATACATATAAACTGATGATGATAATGTAATTGTAGAAAACATTGTATTTTGTCAACTTATTCTTCGTCGACCGAGGTGCGTACAATAGTAGTATGTTTATAATTAAAGAATTGTATGAAATATCTTATTTTTTTATTCACCAAAATATCTGTTACCGTTTTAACGGAGTTGTTACCATTTTAGCCGAAAAATTTCTGTCACCGTTTTTGTGGAGTTGTTACCGTTTAACTAATATAATTTGTTACAGTTTTGACATGTTACCGTTTTAAGTGGATACCCCTTACAAACTGATGATGACAATGTAAATTGTAGAAACATTGTGTACAATAAAACTAAAGAGAAGTATACCAAATAACTGTTATATAAAGTTAATCAAAAGCAGAATATAGACAAAATAGGAATTAATATATCTGAATGAAAATAAATGAGAAATATAGCTGTCTTAAAAGTCAAGAGTTTTAAAACATTTGTTGAGAAGACAGCTGATTCTGTTTTCTGTAAAATAATTTTCATATATTTCTTACCTTTGAAGATTTTTAGTAAAAATCCATCATTTTTGGTATAGATTGTAGAATATCACAAAACACATGTATGAGTTTCCTTCTTTTTATCTTTTTTTTCAAAATATTTCTCAGTAATAATCCAAATTAAATAAAAACACACGATATTTTAAAATATATATGATGAACAAAATGTTTCAATTTCAACTTTTAATTTTTTTTTTTATCGCAGATCATTCACATCCCAGTTTTAAAGAATTTTTATCTTGATTTAAAAGTTTGATAAGAACATGTGAATATTCTCAAATTTCACTAAAAACAGTCCTATTCATACAGCACATGTTACCCTGAGTATTTTTACACATTGGAGATAGCAGACTTGTTGATTTTTTACTCCAATATCAGAGAAAACACACCTCTCCTCAGTCCATCCCTTCAAAACAATGAAATAACTTCCAAAATCCTTCCTTTATCTCTTATCAGATCTTAAATAATCCTCATACACACAACTAAACACATTCAATGTAATCTACAGTTTACATAGTCTAATCCTTGTCCTAATTTTACACTATACTGTCTCTAACAGCAGGCAGTGTGTGTGTGTGTTTGCTGAGCAATCTCTCCCTCAAGTAGCTCCGCCCACAGCTGTGACCAATCATTCGCAATGTCTGACATTAACTCAACTTGTAGAGTGACTGGCGACTGACTGGCAGACGCAGGGCCAGAGTGTTCACACATCTTACACCTGCCTGGCTGTTTGTTGTTAAAATGAATTTAAATTGGTGTTACACTGATTTGAGATATTTGGGGAATACTATAATAGCCTAATAACCATGTTATTGATAGCTGAACTATTGTCATATTACTAATAGTTAGCAGTGTTTTTGGGTTTGAATCTTTGTAAATAGTTGAAGACTGGTCAGTGGTCAGTTATTGGCTTAAAGGTTAACAGAGCTCACGGATTTGAATCTATTGAACATGTATTTGAGTATTAGTGCCTTCTTCAGAAACACTCAAAGTAGTCTATGATCACATTTTTCTCGTCCTTCTATTTCTAAATTTCAGTTTTGAATCTAACAGTGCTTATAGGAGCAAATCTTTGAGATATTTTGAGCATGAATTTAAGGATTAGCGAGTTAGTGTAACCAATGATAAACAGTGCTTATAGGAGCAAATCTTTGAGATATTTTGAGCATGAATTTAAGGATTAGCGAGTTAGTGTTACCAATGATAAACAGTGCTTATAAGAGCAAATCTTTGAGACATTTTGAGCATAAATTTTAAGGATTAGCGAGTTATTGTTACCAATGATGGATGGGCTAAATAGTGCTTATGGGTTTGAATTTTTAAGAAGTGGTTGAGGACTGGTCACTGGTCAGTTGTTGTTTTAAAGGGTTAACAGTGCTTATAGGTGAATCTATTAGAAATATTGAGAGATTTTGAGCACATAGTCAAAGATTAGTGAGTTATTGCTACCAATGATAGCAGTGTTCATGGGTTTAAAAGATCTGAAATATTTTCATAGCTGAAGCCTGATAACCAAGTAATTAGCAGTCAGCAATTGTTACTAAGGACTAACATTGCTCATGTACCATGTTCAGAAATTTTTAACACATTAAAAGTTCTTTTTTTCTAACAGTGTTTATAGGTTTGTATCTCTGAGACATGTTTAGATATTTTGTGAGCCTAGTCAATAATTAGTTCAGTTGATAGTATTTAATGGCTAACAGCGCTCATGGGTTTGAAACCTGTACCATGTTCAGATGTATTTAGCATGTAAAAACTCAATGTTTAAAAATTTTACCTCACATATATGGAGTACGATTGAAAATTGTCAATTAATTTATACATACTCCTTTCTTACATCTAATGGCCAAATGACGACAGTTAACGCCATGCAGTGTTAAATGAGAGAAAGTTTTCAAGGACAACAACATTAGCCCATTATTTTTTTATTTCCAACTGTTGAGGTCCTTGCCAATAAAATACCTTTTAACAAATATGAGATACAAATTTGACAAGCTTTTTTCACCCCCCCCCCCAAAAATCAAAATAATGGTACCGTTATTTAAACAAAATTTTTGGAAACATAAAATTAGTACCAAACGTCCCCTGAAGAAAACCTCAATATTTAAATTATTTGGGCCCATGAAATATAAAACAATAAGTGACCATGTTGGGAATTTGTGCCAACTAAAGGGAATAATTGAATTTTTATGTTAACAAACTGAATAATAAATTTAAAGAACAGGTGAATGAAGGGATAAAACAATTTGAATAAACTGCATAAATGAAGGAATGAATAAATAATGATGAAAGGAATGAATATAAATGAAGGAATGTATTAAATGAATGAATGAATGAATGAATGGATGATAGAACTAATTGAATGAATGATATATGGATAAACAACAAAAATTGAATGAACCCCAAATAAATGAATGAATGAATAAACCCCTAATGAATGAATGTAAGAATGAATGAATGAATGAATGACAGAACTGGATATTTTGGTTTTGGCAAAATTGCTTGCAAGATAACAATAAATGAATACACAATACAGTTCAATAACTATATATGTCTTGGCAAATTGAAGGAATGAATGAAAGAAAAACAAAAAAGATTCAGAATAAATAAAAGAATGGATGAATGAATAATAGACTCAATGAAAAAATAATCTAATAAATGAATAAGTAAAAATTTAATCGCAATCTTGTTTTCCTATTTCTGTGTTTCCAATTAAATTTTAAAAATGTTTAATTAGATTTCAGCATAATCAACTTGAGTTTTATCAAGATTATCATTTTCCCATCAACAATAAACCTTGTGTTTTAATTCTTTTACCATTTTACCAGAGTTCCTGACAATAGTTCCTGACAATACCCTAGATTATTATTAGATTAGCAACCCACAATGAAAGACAGATTTTACTCTGAAGTGGTTTCAAGTTGTTTGGAATCTCCAAGAATCAATATCAGGAATGGCACTGATGCTGGCATTCACGTATGCTAAGATCATTTAACTGTTGGATGCCATAGACAATAGAAACAATTCAAGATGGCCTGGTATGGGGCCAACAGAAAAAGATTCTAGGTCATCTTTATATCAAACTATTGGAATTTATTAACAGATTGTGGGAAAGATTTTTGAAGTAAGAGGGTGGGGATTGTGAAGTGACTGACTCAAAGGAAATGATTTCAGATAGCCTGGTTGGGAGCCAACGTAAAACAATCTGAAATCTTTGAATGGACTTACAAACAGATTGTTAGAAAATATCGAAGCAGCAAGGAGAGAGGATAAGAACAGAATTTTACTTCTTGACAACAGAATGATGAAAGATGATGAATGATATGTTAATAACTAATAATAACTTAACACTAGTTTATTTTTATCAACATCACTTTGTTATTATTCCTTATTTGTCTGAAATAGCTTTCCATTAACAGGGGCGCGGGAACAAATTTTAGGTTGGGGGGGGCAAACTATTTTATAGTCAAAAGACTGTTATCATCATATACCTTTATTTCAAAATTAATCGAATTACGGGAGATAACTCAAAAGAATTAAGAAAGTAAAATTATTATTTATTCAAATAATTTGATCGTGATAGAGAAACTTATATTCTTTGATTGGATTACCAGCTTCGAAGGTTAAAAAACCAAGGAAATTTACAAATATGGCCTTATGAGACAATAACATATTTAGGCTACCCGGTACATATAATTATTTTATTTCATTTTTGGGGGGGGGGGCAAAAGATATTTTTGCCACCCATCAAAAATTTTTTGGGGGGCATTTGCCACCCCTGCCCCCCCCCCCTGTTCCCGCGCCTATGTCCATTAATTATACTTTTATCTAAAATTTCTCTCTATGTATTTTGTACTGTTTTCCGGTCTCACTTCTGGTTTAGATTAAAGTTTATTTTGTGTGTTCATACTCAGCAAAGTTATTCTTAATTCTTTAACGTCCAATGAACTGTTACATTGGTTGAGAATAGAAAAATCAAACCAATACATGAGGATTAAATGTTAATAAAATATTTACGCTGGATGCAAGATGCCAACTGACAAAATAAAAAAAAATTAACAGTATATTGGAAATTTGGATCAAAACTGGAGTAACAAAACAAAGACAAATCAAGCTAACAAATTGTATCATTAAGTTAGATGTATATAACAAAGAGAAACATTTCTCATTAAAGCACTGGCCCAGGCCATAAAATAGGCACATGATAAGTTGTTATAGGGGGTTAATCCCTGGGGGTAACAATTCGTAAAAATAAATAAAATCTCCAGCATTAACCCTATCAACTACCGAGACATAACACTTGACAAATAACAACAAATCTCACTAATCAAAGGGTTAACATAGCCCCTATAAATTGATATAAAACCCTAGAATGCTTCCAGCTATTGACATCCCTTGCATCAGTCAAGTCATGGTGACCTTCATGGTGGTGTCACATTGCTAGAGGGGTTAAAACTCTGCTTGACTTGCTCTTCAATGAATGGAGGGTCATTTAATCCTTATTTTAACCCCTCATTGTCCACTGAGAGATCAGTAACACTTTCTACTTTTAACCCCCCCTAAATCAAGGCTCCTATTGTCTGAAATGACCACTCCATTCATCAGGCTAGAGAAATATTATCAGTTTAAAACAATATAAATCAAGGTGACCATTGTCTCTGCTGACCAACCTATTGAAGATACACCAATATTTTCTTTGTTAATTTTCCACAGGTTGACTATGCTGTTTAAATTCCTTAATATGTTTACAATGTTATATTATAGGGGGGTAGAGATAGTTGATTATTACCCTCAGGGGCTTGTTTGTCTAGGGGGTCAATTTAACACTTTGAGTCCCTATACAAAGTGGAAATAATTTTTGTAATATTATATAAAGAACAAGGGTTGTGGCTGACTGCTATATTTCACAGAAGCTAAAGGCTAGCGACAAACTCACACTTGATTCTAATATTCATGGATTAGGACAGTTTTCTTCCTTGGGTTTAAATCTATATAGCACCCAACTCTTTATTATTTGCTTATCACTGGCTGAAAGTGTGGGTAATCCCTATATATTTGCCCACTCTTAAAGTCAACACAATACATGAAATGAATGGAGTTTTACATCCTACCCTTTTGGGCAAACAAAAATTGGCAATGACAAGCAGTGTGGAAGGAGGAAAATTTTGCCAGGACAATGGCATAAGCCTACTCTTTTTGCAACTATTAACTTTTCATGGGATCTTTAACATGCATAACTGGTACCACACTGGGCCTCAGTTTATTGTCCCATCTAAAAAACTAAGCAGTCTTTCCGTGTACCCTGGACAAAATACATAGAATTTAATGAAAATGACCAAAGATGATTCTGTGTCCTAGATACCCTGAAAAAAAGTCTTCATTAGGCCTGGGTCTTTTATTAGGGATTAAATTGGCCTCTAAATATCATAGCTAGATGAACAATGGAAGACATGACTTTGTGTTATTAGTAACACTATGAAAGTTGATAACACCCCCAGGGGCGCCTAATCCCTGGGGGTAAATTAACCCTGTATATCATGGCAAGGTGTTAAAAGTCTCCCATCTGATAGTGTAGTTAGATGATTTATATTTAATTTGTATTTAATGGTTGAAATAAAATCTCTTTATTACCTTTGTCTATAAAATATAACACAGTTTCTGGGTCTCAGAAGGGATACAACTCGTTTAGATTTCCCGATTTGAGCGAATCCTATTGTGAACCCTCAACTGGCAATGTTGTTATGAATTTTAGAATGAATGTTTTTCTGGAAGAAGATTAAACCCGTCTGTATTTTCGAGCATCTAAATTAGCCAATACGGTGCAGAAGAATGAAAATTAACTTTCTATGTCATTCTATAGTTCAACATAATGTCCAAAACTAAAAATGAAATTTTACGTTTTTTATGGGCAAATTTAAGCCCAAAGTAAAAAGACATTCTTGTTAATTTTCTCTCCCTGTCCCTACTCTGAAGCAATAGGCAACCCCGTATAAACTTCTAACTGAAAACAGCTTGCTGTGTAGACATATGTGATAGAAAACGATTTTTATTATCTTTGGTCAATAGGAAGGTGTTCAAATCTTATCCCTTGTCTGGAGCAAGAAGCAACATATAAACTTCTTACTGAAAACAGCTTGCTGTGTAGACATATGTGATAGAAAACTATTTATATTATCTTTTGCCTAACACTGGTCAATATGTGGGTGACATGCTAACATTCCAGACCTCTCTCACTAACCTCTATGTTACAGAGAGCCCTTGACATGGTCCTATGTTTAAGTAAAATTATTGAACAACACCTGCTGTGTAGAGATATTAGATACAGATGAGATATCTCCTGGCTATTATTAAACTTATAAAAAGATAACTAACTTCATAACTAACATCAGACGAGACCGAATTAATATTAAAATTATTTTTTATACAACGTTGAAATCTGAGAGGTTAAAAAAGTGAGATTTTGTACCTTTTCACCAGTAAATAACAAAGAGATTGTATAGAGGTTTTCTAAAAGGGATAATAGGCGTTAGAAGGAAAATAAAATTTTAAGTTCAGTCAAATTTGGACAATAACAGTATATATCCATCAGTGGACTTACCTATACATCAAAATCCCTCTAAAATCCGATAAATCCCCAAAATAAAGTAGTTAATCATAAAACGCTTGAGCCATCCATCAAGCGATTTTCAAATCGTGTAAATATAAAGGGAAGTAACTCTTACATGTGGGTTTCACGCGTAGTTGACCCCTACTGTTGAATTCCACAATGATGTTTTAGCATTGATTTACCAGACGCTTTTATTCTCAAACTGAATGGAATCGTCGCTGGCTCACTTTTTTTTAAAATTCTGAATATATTTTTATTGTGGCTTTTTAAAATTTGGTAATGTGTGGGATGCATACTTATTTAACTAATAGTCAATATGAAACACAAATATAAGCCGTAGGATGAGTGTATTCTAACGCCTATTATCCCTTTAAATTTTAATATATATTAAGTTAATTTTAAATAGTTGATACTGTATGGAAAAGATGCACAATTTTAACCTTAAAATGTCAAAAGATTTTCAGAAAAGAATTCAGCTTTAGTAAAACTATCTCACAAGACCTCATCTTAGCAAGTAACTGAAAATGAAAATCTTTTTCTCTTAAATTTTAAATTCAAAATAACAGCTGGTGATTGTTTGAACAAGGTTTATCTTCTGTATCAGTATCAGCAAGCAGAAACATAATCTCTTTGAAATCACAAGGACAAATTTGATATTTGAATTCCAAGGGTGACACGACTGCACATTTACCAAATAAAATCAACACATTTTTAGATTTAACTGTCCAAATAACAGTGGAATTTGTGTGTATATATTTTTAACTCTTTTCATTTATATTAACGGTGTTTTTCTTGCAGTTTTCATCCACGGTAATTGTCTAATTCCTACGGCTATGATTTTATCAAAAGCAAACATCCACCGGATCTGAACCATTGACCTGAGCCTTGACTGAGGTTAATACAAACATTAAAGAAATATCTGAGGGGGTACAGACTCTCCCCCTAGGGTGATACCAATATCAGATGTCAAATCAGGAATGTGCCAAAACACCTGCATTCTGTGGCGTTATAACACCAATTCCCCACAGGTTGAGAAAGTTTATATATTTATTCTGTCCAGGGTCAATGGTGAGGAATGACCCAGGATGTACATTCTGTATCTGACATGTTGAGGGGGTGAGGTCGTAAATCATCTACTGTCAGTTAAATAAAACTCTAGGGATCTCAGTGGAGTCATGGTTTTTAATGTTTTTTCAATTCAGAATAGCTGGTCTGTGAAAAGTGAAAGTCCAGAATGTTGTAAAGCTATCATTAAGATAATAAAACCTTAGTTTGGAATTTCCTGACATTATTTCTTAGTAACAGAGGCATCTGTGTCCCTTATCAAAATGGAACAGAATGGAATGAGAATGAAATTGCTGTTTCAATTTCTCAGCTTGAAGGATCAAATTTTCATCCCAAAAAAAATCAAAGTGTTTCCATTGCCAACACAAAAACACTTTGCAGAAAAAAGCCAGTACCAGACCTTTCACTCAAAATATTGCCCAAACTGGTAATTCTGCTTATTGAACATATTGGCACCAAACACTCAATCTTAGACAAAACAAACCTTCTGTTAAGTTTTTCAAATTTGACCAATGATTCTATTGTTTTGTTTCTCAACATATTAAAATTATTTCTTGTTTTTATTTTGTTGTTGGCTAAATTTGACCAGACGATATCTTGTATATGTATTGTTTATCAACATATTAAATTATTGACAGAATGGCAGGTGGAATGCTGACCAAGGTTTAATTTCTCTGGGGGTTTAGAATCTTGACATTTTAGATTTATGATCTATTTGTTACATCTCAAATTTCACATGGAAGTGCTACAACTTCACAAATATCTGTCATAGAGGCTGCAGAAATAAAACTTCAGAAGTTTATGATTTTCCGTCCTTCTATTACTTAGGGTTAGGGTGTTCTTCACTTATGTTTCAGCTGAAAACACTTCAGTACTTAAAGAACACATTTTTTTCGCCTTCCTATTAACTATCCAAAGTTTAGAATGACGTGGATGGAAGGCATTTAGCTGAAACGTTAAATGACTGGACAATAGTATATATTTGAAATGAATTGCCCTACTCTTCTGCACCTTATGGAATAATGAAGATGAAGAAAGCAGAAGTTTTAAAGTTTCCATTTCTGATCCCAGAGACGAAGAGATAAAAGAAGTCAATACATGAAAAATAATACTGTTTCTCTCCACTTTCATGTCACAATCTTTTAAATAAAACTCAGAGTCTGAAAAAACCCTTAAACTTTTCTACAACACAAACAATAAATCAAAGGAAATAAGATTTTTTCAGCTCTACAAAACTTCCTGGTGTTATTTCATTTCTTTCATCAGGCGTCATGAAGGTCGGCCATCAAAGAATTGCTAAGAAACCTAATCATTGAATCTGAATTGTATTGTGGGTAAGAACAGCGACTGAAAGTCTGAAATCGGCAGGAAAATACGACCGGCATTGACCACAAGTAGAAATTAAGATAAAATCAGTTCATTATAATGTTAGAGTTGGATTAGTTCTGACTAGGAACAAGTAAAGGGTTGCGAGTCGTCTTCTAGATAAAGAATATTAATCTAGAAATGGTTTTATACCATATTATATTTCCTCATATCAAGGAAAGAAATGGTTTATTTAGGCAAATAAGGATTAATAATCAGAGAGAACAGACATATTCTTATCCAAAACACAACTTTATATACTATATTGATATTACAATAATCATCTACTGTCTGCATAGCAAGGACTGGAAGACAGAAAAAAAGAAAGAAAGACAGAAAGAAAGAAAGAAACAAAAAGAAAAAGGACAGGAAAGGTAAAAAGAAAGTAGGAAAGAAAGCAAGAAACATGCAAACTAACATACTGTACAACTCTAGGGTTATCAAAAGTGTCTTATTTAAAGAAGGCTTTCTGAAACATTTGCAGACGGACTGAAATTTAAAAACCATTCCATGATTCCAAACCACTAAGGTATAGCAGAAATAAGGCAGTTCAAAGTTAACAAAACTTCAAATGTTTCTTAAAAGTTCTCAAGCAAGGTCAATATGAGTAAATATTCATACCTGGTATCATAAAGTAACAGAATCCCTTAAAATCTAGAAAACTAAGTAATTATTGCACATTTTTCAATATTCAATTACATTTTTATGGATAATTACAGTTTTTTGGATTTATCAGATTATATTTGGATTCTGTTGTGTTATTTATGACGGCAGGTATATCTACTGATAAATGTATATTTTTATTGGCCAAGTTTTATAATTTTATGTTCATTCTAAGACGCAGTATTCCTTTACGCATACCTATAGCCTAGCATTTAGTAACTCTAGCCAGGAGACATCTTTGAGAAATACCTTTAAAAACCACCCACTTACAGATGTTTATAGTATAATTACAACTGGACCTAGGAGCTAGTTTTTATGACTCTGGCTGGCCAACATCTATAAAAACCTGCCATAAAATCAACTCTGACATCCAAACCTATCCATTTACATAACTTTCTAATGCTTGTATAATTCAATCCTGCCTTTTTATTGTGCTAGGAGACACTTCGTTTATTTTTTAGTCAATTCCAATTTCTCCTGACAGAACAAATGGAACCAAATAAGGCAGCAGACAGTGCCAGAAATCATTGGAATCCACAGAAAAACAAATTTAATTTCTAGAAATCGGTTCTGTTTTCAATAATCAGAGAATTAGAATAATTGATCTGAAATAAACACAAACTAATGTAGTTTTGATTTCACCAACGCTTCTACTGTTATGAGATTTGGAATCTGGTTCGGGTTTGAATCGTGACACGTGATAAATCATCAGGAATTAATTGTTATTGTTCCAGCTCGTTAACACCTTGTCCGACAATCGTAATATTCTTCTAGAATGAAGTAATATCAATTCAATTGGCTCATTAATCACAATAATTTTAAAATAAAAACATGTCCAATTGTAAAAATCAATCAAATTTATTCAATTTTTATTCAATTTTCTTTCAATTTATTACAAATTCTACAAATCTCATTAAATTAGAGTTCTGAAATAATAAAATTCCAGCAATTTAAGGCTTCGTCACACAGCTACGTTAATATTGCTAAATTCAGAATTAATTCCAAATCAGGAAGCCAGAAAAGGTCCAGGTTAGGCTAATTGAAATAGAATTGAATAAATTAAATCAAAAGCAAATTTAACAGATTCGAGTCCTTGGCATTGGAATAATTTTAATCCAGTTGAAATAGTTCTTGAAAATCGGAATTTAGAGAATTAACTTGAAAATTAACTTGAAAATTTGATTTTGTTTAAAATTTTAGCAAACAGACAAAGAAACCTCTCGATCTGGGTTTTGGACATTCTGTTGATGGTGTAATTGATATATCTTCTACATCAAAATAGTCCAGAATGGTTAACATTTGTCTTCAATTCAATTCATAATAAAATATGTAATCAAGTTTTAGATCCTCATTTAGATGGAGTGAGGAGGACAATCATCACCTAGCAGTGGACAATGATGAAAATAATGCAAGGTAACTACTTGAAGAAACAATGGAAATCCTTTTTGATAGGCTACACCTTGTCAAATAAAAATAGGATTAAATAACCAGCACTACATAAGAATCAGTAATCTTCCCATTGCCTGGCAGTGTACAATGATGACAATTTTTGCATGTTACAAGCTTACAAGGACCACAGGGCCTGTTTCTTCACTACCACCAACTCAACAAATCAACAGCACTGAACTATATTCAGTTATATTCCCATTGCCTAGCATAGGACAATGATGACAATAATTAAAAATTGAGCATAGGGTCCATTTCTTTACTACAACCAAATCAACATCACTGAATAACAATCAGTTACCTCCCTTGGTGAGTAACATTGACGAGAAAACGAGTAATAAAAGCGGGAAGCAGAACCGTGTGATTCAGTCTTTATTGGTGCTGGAGAATAAAAACCAGACTTCAGAACAGATTAACAGAATAATAATCACAATTCTACAATATGCCAGTGATCACGTTCTAATCAACATTATTTTTTTATATTTTGGTGACTCAGTGAGTTTATTATGAGTAATAACAATACTACAACATATTGAAATAACTCCATGCTGCTAGAATCAATCATAACGGACAATATCATTGACGACGTGAATTTGAATATTGTTCAACGATGACGAATATATCACATGATTTTAGGTAAAAAAGTTGACAGCTTTCTGTAAAAACCTGTATTTTTTATTGAATTTATTTTAATCTTGATAGTGTTCAAATGAAATAAAATGAATGGAGTTTTACATCCTACTCTTCTGCACCTATACCACACGGAGCCTAAGTTTATTGTCCTATTGAAATGACTAGACATTCTTTCAATGCCAGTCCCTCCGACCTGCATCACTAACAAGGGGGGAACTGGGTAAAATCCTATAGTTTCATCTCAACCTTTGTTTGAATTGAACCCTGAACCCTCAGGCTAGCGATCATGCATCGAACTTACTTACACGACTCCCTTAAGTGCTCAAGCAACAAAGAAAATATTGAAACTGTAGCTTACCTGAGTAAAATATGAACGTCCAGGTAACAACTGCTAATTCCTTATTGGTTTAAATACAAGGTGAAGGTCATCATTCCGTACAGTTCCTATCTGAAATCATAAAAATAAAGCTATTGTTATCTGCCTCTTTGTATGACTGAAAAATTAAAATTTTAAATTAAGGCCATCAGTGAACTTTCCTGAGGTAATTTAAACCAATAAAAGCAAAGAAATTTTTTCATCGATCACTTAGTTTAAGTCTAACTGATGAATATATACGCTTAATGACCAAATTTGATGTCTAAGAAGAAGTATTACCTTCAGAACTTCCATCTTATATTTCTGATAAATGTTTTCAGTCTGCTATCAACTAAACCTTCAGAAACTTATCAACCTCAGAAATACGTCTGCTTCTCTGACATTAATGTTCTGAGAAAATCGTCGTTAATAAATACGAAGGAAAAGTGTAAACCCATTTATTGAGAAAATTCATTTATTTATTCATTTATTGATGCCATTTGTCTCTGTTAATATGGCTATCTAATAGTTTTAATTGGAACTTGTTGGCTGCAGGAATTGGTTATTACAGTCTTTTACTAGAGATATTTCACTTCCTGTCAAATAAATTCCAACATAATCACTTTTCAAAACAACATTAATCTTGGCCAACAAATTACATACATGGATATAAAATATATACATAGCACATCATAAAAACAATTAAAGTTTGACATTTTAGGGTTCTTTCAAGGCCACCCTTTTTGATCGATGAAATTTCATCATGCAGAATTTTTAAATTTGATATAAACCTTTTTATATCATATTCAAGTCTGCACCAAACCTTATACAAGTTGGAAAAAAGTCCTGCTCAGAAACAAAATGGTGTAATGCAAACAGTAACCATTCTCAGAAAAATTGACTTTCAGGCATGCCCACTGAGTAACCCCCCTTTACCTTTTCCACATAATTTCCTAAATTTTTTGTTGTCATAGTTAATTAAATCAGAGTACTACAAGGACTAAATTTAACTCCCTTTTGGAAGAGTTCCACAAATCAGATTCGCATGCTGAGAAGAATTTCCATTTACAGACATCATGTAGAATGGTAATAAAAAATGGCACATTTTACTGCAACCAAGTCCAACCTAGATGGAACACCTTATACCAGCCTGATATAACAGAATCTAAATAGGCTTATAGTACTTCAAAGCTTATAAATTCATTTGACTAATCTTGCAAAGTTGAAGAACGAAGGGTGATTGAAAGTAACAAGTTCCTGTTCAATAAAAGGGACTAATTAAAAAGACTTAATTGAATATTTGATAATGTCTCTAATAGTTTGAGGCCTTTTTATAGAATGGGGGCCCGGATATTTGATTTAATCTTAAGATTAGAGGCTTATATCAAAAATAGCTACAGACAAACAAAAATGACGGAAGTACCGGTAATCAAAAGTGTCTTGTTGCCATCCCCGCAATATATGACTCATATTGGACATGTATTAATAATAACAGAATCACTGAACCTTCCTTCGTCTTGTTTTAACTCTTCATCAAATTTCATTAAATCTAATCAACAACATATTTCTACAGGTTTTAAACTTTTATTTCAATTAGCAACCAACTGGAAATCTTCAACAACTGAGGTAGAAAATGTGTTCAGCGTTCAGAAAATTGACTGCAGACATCGATAAAGATCTTCAAGTCTCGCTACTTCAGCACTTGTTGCATGCTGGGTAATTATTTAAAGTAAAATTGATCCAATCGATGCACCTCATGGCTCATTTTCTACCAATTGATTTAAATTGCCCGAAGGTCTCTCTGATTTTTACTATTATCCGGTGATCTTGGTCGATTGAGACTTGAGAGACGTGAACTATCTCAATCTATGGTTTGTGTTGACTTACGGCAATTAATTTTGGTACCAAGCAACTTTTTTTCTTATTTTCTCTAAGTTTTTTATTGATAGTATTAGCTTACTGATAGCACACAGTCTTCAAAGCCTTTCTTATTCAATAAAAACTATGACAAAAGGGAAACAGAAACCGATTATAAAGGATTTTACAAGTTCTGTAAGGTATTCAAAAATAACTTGGACAAATTGAAAACAATATCAAGTTGTATGATTTTTTTTTCCACAACTGATTGACAAGAGTATTGCTGTGCATTGTACAATAAGGTGAAATTTTCAGGACAGCTTAAACATTTTCAAACCCAACAACTAAAATGTAGTTTTAAATCATGTGTTTTGCTCTTGATTATGGTGCATTTTAGTGCCAATTTTTGTCTCCAACTCTAATCATGAGTAAAATCTCATGTGTGTCTGCCCTTCCATGACATAATTATCATGTTGTAAACAGTATTTATAATATACCCAGTTGATATTAACTTGTCGTCGATAGAGCGTTAATATCCAATCAGATGATCATTCTTTTTATTTGCATGATCCTCACTCGATTATCAAACCTAGCGCAAAATGATCGACTGATGTACCTGCACTTGGCTGCCCAAGACTGTTCATTTTCCAGCGCCATAAGACTAAAACTATGTAGAGGAATGAGAAAGAATGGGAGGAATGTGTATCCATACACTGAATACAGCCATACATCTCATATATATGCTTAAGATTATATAAGAAGTATTGCTCGATGAGGTAAACTTTATAAAGACAGGTGCTTTTGACATTATACAAATCAGAAAGCATTTAGGCAACTTATATCAAAACATACATATAGTAGGAATAAATGCTAGGGAACCAAAAGGAAATGTACCCTGTGATGACATTTGAAGGAACAAGAATATTAGAAGCTTTCACACGTTAACAAAAATCAAACCTAGTTATCTTGATTCTTATTAGATAAATAATATCCCCGAGAGACATAAAACTAAATGTATGAAAATGACAGGAAATGTCCATGGAAATGAAAAATGGAAGTACAATTAAAATCCGAAACCCTTTAGTACTATTGATTATGAGTTATATGGACAATTTAACATAGACCAGAAAGTAGATGTATCTAAATCAAACAGTCAATATCTCGGCAAGCGTGAGTTTTATTTACTCTCCGTTCTGATTGATTGGCCAGAAGTTGACCAATGTTAGAAGAGAATAGATTGAACATAGAATAGCTCTAACGGAGTATTGATTGAAAATCACTTTACCGCAGTCCAAAAATAAACCTTACATACTTGGAACTAGGCTGAAAGGAAACATTGTCAATAATGGTGTGGTTGTTTGTTTCTTTTGAGCTGTGGATGTGGATGTGGTTCCAGACACGATATATATGCTTACTCTTCTAGACACCACATACTACTTTTCATTATGAAATACTTTGATATACTTATTAACCTGAGAGTACATTAGATACCTATGGAATAAAAATAACGTTTTGGATTTTGATTTTCAGTTCAGATTGTTGGTACTTGGTTTATATTCAGAAGTCCCCAAATTTTATTTATTTTCTATTCATATTTGATACTTGGATCACCAAAATAACGGATTTGTGTTTAACTTATTTTCAATAGCATTGAAGGACATGAAAAGGACCACCATATCGTTTAAGTGTACAAGAAGGTCAAACTAAACAGACCACAGATAAAGATATTGTAGAACACTTTGGACTATTCATTTGTTTTTTTGGATTAATCTGGCTATATGATATGAAAGTACTAGTTAAAAGCCTATGATGATGTGTTCATGGTTTAAATCTTCCTAAAGGGCCCTCACACCAGAGCGATTACCAGTAGCTTTTAGTTGCAAACTGTCATTAGTGGTCAATAGGTCAAAGGTAACTCACTATTGCGTTTGAAACTAAATACCCCTCGTCTCATTCACAACCGTACTCAAAAACGAAAATAGCTATGGTGTGAGGGTACGTTAATCAAAAGGTTTCAGTACATATATCCCCTACTTATCTTTACTTACAAATCTTTGGCAATTGAATGTTAAAATAATTACAGACAGTCCTACTTTAAGCTGAGACATTCGGTCAAGTTCACTCCCTGTTTTTAATTAAGGGATTTTAATTAAGAAAAGATCCCTAATTAACCCTTCCTGATCTTGTACTTACAATCAATATTAATAATATATTTCATGGGGGGAAATAGCTCTACTTATTCCAGTAATTTAATAAACTGACCCCCCACAGGTTAAGAAAGGAGATTAATGTTTTTGATCCCTACAAAGGTTCCTCGCCCCTCCCCTGAAATTTAATAATTGACCCACTCTTAATGATTAAAATATTGCAAAAACTAGAAATTGTCAGCATTTTAAGGTGCTTCATTTAAATATAGGGATTTAAGATCCTCAGTTAAGTTTTAAATCATGTGGCCCCTAAGCACGTGACCCTAAGACGTATGGTCTACTACTACTAAATATTTAACATACAAGAGTTTTAAAAGGTTCCAGGGAGTTTACTAAACTGCCCCACCCACAATCTACAGTCCAATAAAGGTAAATAAGGAAATTTCAGATTTATAATGAAATGAATATCCCTTCAAATCACCACTCAAAAAAATTCCACGTTCAAAAAGTAGGAAAAATATAAAATTTGCTTGTCCTTCAAGAAGATATTTGGTAAAAGATTCGGCTTGTTTCTGGAACCATAACCCTTATATATGTATTTATAACTTGTAATTAATGAATAAATATTGTTTAATGAAAAAAAAAGATTTTGAAATTGACCACCTATATTGAATGTCACGTAAATAAAAGGAAATTAGGTTTTAATATGTTGTTAGTAGAAATGTCAGCTAAATTCTCAATAAATATTGAATTTGATCAACGGCAACTACCTTCTAAACATTCAAGAATATAAAATAGTTGGATTAAAGATAAAATTGAGGAATTTAAAGGTGCTTCAAGCTAGTTTTGAAATTGACCCCCTACCTACTAATCAAAGGGACTTAGTATTTGTGATCCTCAATTAGCCCCTACTTATCCCACTCTTTATTCTGATATTATCATTGGTAAGCTCATCAGGTAGACTAGATCAAAGCCCAGATCAGGTTAGATAACTCCCGTAAGAATGTTGAGTGGTCTATAATTAGCTTGTAACATTAAATACCCAGTTATTAGCCCCTTAATTAAGGTGAGTGAAGGCGGAGATTGGTGTAATGATATACAACCCTGACCCCTACTGATATTAGCATGATTACTAAAACAGAGACTCAAATATAACCCTTGATATATAATCATACCTTGAGTGAGGTTACAAGGCCAATCAAAGATTTGAATGTACCTCTAAACATGATTACAAAGGCAGGCTAAGATTCAAATGTAACACAAATACTTTAAGCTTGATGACATCAACAGGCAAAGTTTTGAACGAAACATGCTTTAGACTATTATCTAAAGATCTTTAAAAGTCTTTGAAGAAATGAGAAATTTTAAGACAACAGGTTTATTCCTAAAACCTTTTATCATATCAGATCTTCATAGAGTTAACCTCAAAGATTGGAAAATAATTACGGTCATCTTCACCATCTCAAGCTATTACAAACTTCATCTTATACATCTTCACCATCTCAAACTATTCAAACTTCATCTTATACATCTTCACAATGTCAATCTATTACAAACTTCATCTTATACATCTTCACAATGTCAATCTATTACAAACTTCATCTTATACATCTTCACAATGTCAATCTATTACAAACTTCATCTTATACATCTTCACAATGTCAATCTATAACAAACTTCATCTTATACATCTTCACAATGTCAAGCTATTACTAACTTCATCTTATACATCTTCACAATGTCAAGTTATTACAAACTTCATCTTATACATCTTCACAATGTCAATATATTACAAACTTCATCTTATACATCTTCACAATGTCAAGCTATTACAAACTTCATCTTATACATCTTCACAGTGTCAAGCTATTACAAACTTCCTCTTCTACATCTTCACATGTCAAGCTATTACAAACTTCATCTTATACATCTTCACAATGTCAAGCTATTACTAACTTCATCTTATATATCTTCACATGTCAAGCTATTACAAACTTCATCTTATATATCTTCACAATGTCAAGCTATTACTAACTTCATCTTATACATCTTCACAATGTCAAGCTATTACAAACTTCATCTTATACATCTTCACAATGTCAAGCTATTACAAACTTCATCTTATACATCTTCACAATGTCAAGCTATAACTAACTTCATCTTATATATCTTCACATGTCAAGCTATTACAAACTTCATCTTATACATCTTCACAATGTCAAGCTATTACTAACTTCATCTTATACCTTTTCACAATGTCAAGCTATTACAAACTTCATCTTATACATCTTCACAATGTCAAGCTATTACAAACTTCATCTTATACATCTTCACAATATCAAGCTATAACAACTTCATCTTATACATCTTCACAATATCAAGCTATTACAAACTTCATCTTATACCTTGACTGCAATAGTCACCTTTCTTGTATTAGATTAGTTTATAACTGCATAGATTGCAGGCTACCAAATACAATCAATTAGAGGCCTCAACAGAAAGTCCATATAAGTCATTCAAATTTTCAATCAGACATCTTTGGTGCCCTCAACTCTAACTGAACAATGCGGTTTATGACATCACTTGTTGAAGAAACTGCTATTGATATTTATTTGGAATTGCAGGAATCACTGTTGTCTGATTGAAAATTGGAAAGGTGAAAAATGATTCTGTAAAGAAGTATAAGGTGAAGTTTGTAATAGTCATCAAAAAATATAAAATTTGTTAAAAAACTACCTTTATAATAATATCTTTAAAAGGGCAATCCCTATCTCTATTTCTACCTTGACATTTAATTAGAATGAATCTAAAATCAGAATTCATGATAATAAAATTCAGAATTCCAAATTCCTTTCAACAAAATCTTAATTATCAGCAATCTGTAAAACATGGCTTCACTGTAACTCTACATATATAACATTACTCTACTCTTTCACTCTTTAAATCAGATCAAACTCTAGAAATATAGATGACCAAATTGCTGAATCAGATGATATTCTATAATCAAAAGACAAATATACTCACAAACCTTAAAATAAATTCCGACCCCTTTTTCCTATTTACACAGTTTCTATACAACACAATTCATCCTTTTTGTCACAAATATTTGATTATCTATCTTGTGATGAAAAATAACAAACAAAATATATCCTTTATTGAAAAAAAATACTATGTAAATAATTAAGACTTACTTCAAAATTGTCAAGTTGTTGGCGAAAAGAACAAAATTGTCCATAAAGTGACCAAAATATTGTTGACCGCTAATTGGTTGGATGGACACAAAGACTTGAAGAATTTCTTGAGATACTTTTCGTGATGTTGAAAGGCGAAAACCCAGACACGATTTACTAATTCAATATTCTTAAATCTATAAAACAGGGTATATCAAAGAACTGGTTATCTGTGACAAAACATCCTGAATTATCTTTACACTTACTGAACGTGTCCCTGTATTTTCTTAAAGTCATCTATACCTATCTTTAAGGCCACTTTAAATTAATAACAGATATAAAACCATAATAGACATAGGTTCTAAATCTAAATCTAAATATTTCTCATACAAACGTGCACCTGACATGCTAATGCTAGCAATTCCATGTCAGGAACTGTCCAAAGCTTTCAGAAGCTGGAAAAGTAATACACAGAGATGAAGAAATATGTCCAGTAGTGTGGAAACATAAAAAAAATTGTCAAAACTGTGTCTAAGAGTTTGTAATATCTGTGGTTTTGTTCCATCTAAACAACCTAAAAAGGCAGTGGACATTAACCACTCCAATCAACTTTATAACCAAAATACAACAGTTATACAAGTATGAAACTGATGATTTAGCGGCAAGGTTGGCAAATACTGCTGGACATTCAGCTTCAATAATACATAACCCTCAATGGTAATTGAATAGCGGCTATGTAAAAAATATAGCAATATTTTAACTTTTTGCTCACAGCATGGCTTCGTCTGTCTGCCAAATCCCTATGACGAACAGAATATCTGATTATCCAAGATTATTTGAGAACAATAATTATTTTATCATGGCCTATCTATTTAATTTGCCCTCCAAGTTGTCAATATTGATTGTTTATCTATAATATTTGACCTATGACCTCTATTGACGGTCAGTATGTATAGAACAGGGGAGTTAAAGGGCTGGGAAGGGCTGACAAACTCTGGCAATATAAATAGATAAACTGTATATCTATCACAATAGATACACACGTCAACCATTGTGATTCAACCAACCAGAAAATCACAGTTTATTTTATATTGCGGACAGTGCTTTAGTTATCCCCCTTTTTAACTAATTGTTTTTTTTTGTCCTTTGTTATTTTCTAATCTTAACCTTTGCTTGCTTATTATCAATTTTATCCCCCCTTTGAACTTGGAATAGTTGCAAGATTTTCAGATATATACTGTCATTTTTTTTTTATACTTGATAACGTTACCTGTATGAATTCTTATCTCGTCATGTATAAGTTTGATGACCTTGAATATGTCATCTTCACTCACAATTCCAGTCAACCCAGCTGTAAATGGGTACGGAAAGATCAATGCCAAGAGGTTTGGCCAAGGACCAGCTAGTAGAAAGGATCCCTGTCACGACAGACTTGTGAACCTAAGTTGTTATCCTTGTAAAATATAGTTGTTTGTTTCTTTTTATAATTATTGTTTTTATTTATTTATTTATACCTGTGCTTCTACTACACCATTGAAGAATTGTTTACATAATCTATATGGAGATGTTTAGTGTTCAAGGTTTTTAAATCATTAGCTATATCTTTTATACACATGTCAAAATAAATCTTCAAATCTTTATAAGATGATATATATCTAACACTGACCGAATCTTTATAACATTATCACTGAATTAGCACTCGGCTTCCAGATCTGATTTCTTTATTGACATTTAAAAACATTTAATATACATTAGACTTAGCTTTTGTTTTTTGTACAATACCCCACCCCTAGACAGATAACATGCAAAAAAAAAAAAAAAAATTTCAAGACATCTTTCTTCTCTTTAATTATGATACATACAATTTTAAAATTACGTCTCCGGTTTTAATCCATGATAGGTGAGCAAATATTTTTGAGTCAACAATGCGAGTAATATATATTTATGTTAACTCACGTAAATAGGAAATTACTTTCCGACATCTGATAAGGGAGTTATCTTCTCTTAGATAAACTTGAGATAAAGAATCAAAACGTAAAATATTTGGATTATCATGATTTAGGAATGTGTTTGAGATAAGAGCCGGAGAGTGAACATCTGACTTTATCTCAAAAACACTGGACAAGTAAGATAATTAGTCATTTAAGGAATTTGTTAAAAGGCTCTCATGGTCTACTAGCCACTATTCTTTTGTCACAGAAGTTTGCAAATGAGGTAATTTGATTGGTTTGTTCACCAGCATATACACCCAATCATAAACCTAGACAGGAAATCAGTAAATAATAATTCTTTCCATCCAGGGCTCCGATTGGTTGTTTTTGTTGTCATACAATCCAATCAAATTACTGTATTAAATGAAACAAGAAATGTGGCTTTTATAGTCAAGGTATAAGACTATGGTTGTAATAGCTTGACATTGTGAAGATGTATAAGATGAAGTTTGTAATAGCTTGACATTGTGAAGATGTATAAGATAAAGTTTGTAATAGCTTGACATTGTGAAGATGTATAAGACGAAGTTTGTAATAGATTGACATTGTGAAGATGTATAAGATGAAGTAAGTAATATCTTGACATTGTGAAGATCTATTACAAGAAAGATGGCTATTGTAGTCAAGGTATAAGACAATTTAGTAATAGCTAGACATTGTAAAGATGTGATACAAGAGAGGTGGTCATTGCAGTTAAGATATTAGTCAAAGTTGACTATTCAAAATTTATTCTGGTCTTTCGAAGATGTAACATCCTTAAAACTGTTGGCTACTTTGATCTCAATATATAATTTGACTTGAACAACATTTGTAATCAATTTCAAATTGAAAACTTTGAACACAAACTGAGAAATTTGTGTTAAATTCACTTCCTTTGAGAACTTGATGAGTTTTGATGAGTTTTTATGATCAAATGGTACAATTGCTCACTAATGGTTAAAAACATGTCACTTCCATCATTGCCACAATTTTAACTGTCATTTTTCATAGAATTATAACCTAGAATTCTACGTATAGATCTAAATAGCACAGCAGTGTCCACAATCTTACTTTTAACCTACTATAATGACTGCCGTGACAAGCTCAATAGATTCATAACCTGCCGTTTTGATTGCCGTTTCAGAACATATTTCTAGCTCAAACTTTAATATCGGCCTTGTAGGTGGTCCAAATAAATAGTTTATTTTCTCCATTAAAGGTTATTTTCACCATGAAATAATATCAGCAGTAAAAGTCAAAGTTGATGATAAACAAAATTAGAAGAGGAGTAATTTACTCGTCAATGGGGCTTGACAAATTATTCGTCAAAATATCTTTCATTTAGTTTAATGATTGTTGAATGCACAAAACTACATAGCAGAACGATAACAAAGGGAACATCAAACTGGCTTAATTCATCTACCTTTTAGTTTTCTTCATTCATTCTATTAAACACTCACAATAGAATAAGGTAAGTTGACCATTGAGAGCCTAATTTCAATAAATTAGCGAAGCCGAACTTTGTGCCACTCAAGGCTTTTGTTAAGTTTTGTTTTGAAATTTTTAAAACTATTAAGGCAAAGGGAAAAATTGAACGAATGATTAAAAGTTAAACTATTGTCAACAATTCTCTAATTTACTAAATTTCAACTCATTTAGAATACAGAGGATAAAATTGTATTTTCAAGTTCAACACAAAAACCCCTAAAATAAGCCTTAAAACAAAAAATTAGCATTTAAATGTTTACTAAATTATAAAAAACATGGGAAAAATTAGTCAGGGTGGTCAAAAGAATTTTTCGCATTAAACATTCATTAAAAACATTTAAACAGATCAAAAAAACATAAAAACTGAGCCGAAAGATCAAATCACACGGCAAATAAGCATTAAGGAATTAGTATGCAGTAAAACATGTGTTTAAACTAGTTTAATAGGTGGTCAAACATATTTAAAACACCATCATTTTCATCAAAATAACGCCATGTGTTTTTATTGTGATTAATGTGTATAAAAAACCAACAAATTGAGCGATTAAGAAATAATTGTACATGAATTATAAATAAGATATGTAGACTAAAGAGCACATGTCATTATTTTATACTGTTATCTCAGTCCCTTTATCAATGATTAAACCAATCCATCTACCAACTACTATAACTACCAACTACCAAACCAACAACACAGAATCATCTAATTTGAACCAATCTAACCACCAACTACTATAACTATCAACTACCAAACCAACAACACAGAATCATCTAATTTGAAACCAATCTAACCACCAACTACTATAACTATCAACTACCAAACCAACAATACAGAATCATCTAATTTGAACCAATCTAACCACCAACTACTATAACTATCAACTACCAAACCAACAACACAGAATCATCTAATTTGAACCAATCTAACCACCAACTACTATAACTATCAAATACCAAACCAACAACACAGAATCATCTAATTAGAAACCAATCTAACCAGCAACTATTATTCCAGGAATTGGATTTGAATTCCTCTAAGCGAATTCAGTCAAACGTGTGTTATCTATTTGTTTATCTAATTAACATAAAGGTGTGATGTGATTAAAGAAATTTAACGAGTGCAGGTCATCGGTTGATAATTAGCTCAAAGAGATAAGACCTTGATCATAGAGATAAGACCTAGGACATAGAGATAACGGTTCAACAAACATTATGGTTGGACACAAGAACTAAAAGGTTTGACAAAGAGATAAAGGTTTGGACATTTAAAAGGAAATGACCCTTATAAACCTTTCTAAAGATAAAGATTAGGCATGCCAGATTTAAATTCTGAATTGTCTTTTAATGATTCAGTTACATTAGGGACCAATCTAGCTCTTGTCTTATCTAGGAATGTTGTTCTAGGCATCTTAAAGAACTGATTCCAAGTTCCAATTGATGTTATTGTGATTTTTATCAATTTTCAAGTAATTATCACTTATTTCTAAATGCGTTATCTACATTTGTGTCTGATAATGGTTGTCCATTTTTCGAGATCACCTTCTGGTAGGCATGTTCCATAAAAATGCTTTGAGATAAAGTTGACCATAGCACGATGCTTCCCCAATCTTATTCTTGGAATGGCCATGGCAAACAAAATGGCTTATTATAATGCATAAACTTAAAGGGGCACAATCTTGATTTTTAAGGGTCGTTTTGGGTCTTTGTTACGTTTAAACAGTCCTCAGAAATACTCAAGCTCTAAGAAAATCGCAAAATACCGTGAAATATACCTAAAAAATTTCACTTTTTATTTTTTTTCCGTGCTGTACGCGGCTGGTCTTCAGTCAGTCTGAAAATTGTGTGTCCTGTTGACAAAATCTACAATTGTTATTACATGTACTTTCTTTTTGTTTTATCAGTGTGGGCCTGCGCAGTAGTCTATTTAAAACTCTTTGATTTTCCAATATGGCGGGACGTTCATAATATCTTAAGACATTATGATTTTCAAACACAGATAATTATGTATACCCATGGATTTGAAGGCTCAAATTTCAAAGTTAAGCTCTGTAGACTATTTCTGATTAGCTAAACAAAAGATTTCATGTGTTTGAGGCTGTCGGATGATTGTCCGAAACAAATCAAGACTGTGCCCCTTTAAAGAGATTATAATGAGGTTTAATAAAGTACTAATGTATATCAGTGACAATAATAGCATCAATTTACACCTTTCCAACAATCCAAGAATCAATTTGCAAATTTTCAGACACCTGTGGTTCCTGCAATTCCACTAAACTAAGTGTTTCATGAGATCACAAATCACAAAGGGCCTCATTCCTATTTCATGATTAAATTAGTGTTAGAGGAATTGCAGGAACCACAGACATCTGATTGAAAATTAGAATGGTGTAAATTGATGCTATTAGTGTCCCCGATATACATAAATATTTTGAAAACTCTTTAAAGGAATGCATTATTTAGAAGTACACATGGCATCTCTTTCAGAGAGTCTACAAGGCTGATAAAAATCATTATTTAGAAGTACACATGGCATCTCTTTCAGAGTCTACATAGCTGATATTGTTGTTCTTTTCTTTCAGAGACTAACTTCTCTGATTTTTTCTCTGATTTTTTGTATGACTTGATATAAATTCTGATTTTATTTAGAACCTTAATGTCTTGAAGTGTAATCTAATATAAAATCATAAAAATCAAAGGTTAACCAAGAAATAGTTGGCAAGGATCCAAACAACCAGGTGGAAATATGGAAACAGAAGACATAAAAATATTCTGGTGGCGAGACAAGCTTCGATCAGACGCGTTCTGTCTTCTTTAATGTTGAAGTGATCACACCCTAGGGGATACTTTAATTTCATTTTACTTCTTACACATTTAAAATATTCCCAATGAATTACTATAGATATACTATTACTATAGTTCTCATATTATATAATACTTTGAATATAACATCAGAATGTATGTGGACTCCTTAAAAGATGATGAACTTGAATGCCACGTAAATATTATTTCAGCAGTTCTGATATAAAGGTTTGAAAAATAACGTCATGTGGACTCTCTGAAAGATGATGAACTTGAATGCCACGTAAATATTATTTCAGCAGTTCTGATATAAAGGTTTGGAAAATAATGTCATGTGGACTCTCAAAAAGGTCTCAGAAAAGAATGTCCAGTTGACAATTAGCCATGTGGACTCTCTGAAAAAGGTTTTTGAGTTGGCAAACCTAAATTTCAATAAACATTATTAGCTATGTGGACTCTCTGAAAGGAATGTGCAGCTTATAAATCCAAACTAGCAATATGTATCAGCTATGTGGACTCTCTGAAAAGAATGTCGCCAAAAATGAAACCAACAAGATGAATCAGCTATGTGGACTCTCTGATAGGAATGTACAGTTGACAAATCAAAACAGAAGCATCAGAAGCTCAATAACTTATTGCTAATTCATCTATTTACTGAGAGAATATGGTCAAATATTTTGAAGGTTAGTACACACAAATAAACCTAAATATTTTAATTTTACTGGTTCAGACCACATGAAATGAACATTATCATTCCTATCTCAGTTCTTTCCCTTTCTTTCTACCAAAATCTATAATACTGGCACCTGATTGTAAGAAACAAGACTAGAACTGAATCAATAGTACATATAGACTTTATCTTTAAACTTCGAAATTGAAATTCTCTGAACAAAGATTATTGACTAGAGATCATCTCTACACATGTTTCAGAAAATTGATCCTCATCAGGACAGTTTCGAAAAGCCAAACAAAAATTCAATGAACCATTAAAACCAAAAAGGAAAAAAAATGTAACCACCCCAGTCACCAAGACAGAATTTGTGCTGAAGACCTTATTTTTATTCCTGGTTTTCCCCTTCACTGAAGAAATATCCAAAACTAAAAACCTAGAGAACATATTTAGGTGCCAAAACCTAATCCAAATGCTCAACTTATCAATTTATCAATCTCGGATAAATGAAGAAGGTTTTGAGAGAGGACAAATGGTGGGGCTTAATTCTTACTAGACGGTGCCCCAGGCCCTTGTTGACCCCACCCTAACGATGGGTTGTACATCATATTATGATTTCAGAGCACAAACAAGCCAGAACACAATATTACAACGATAGTATCCATTTTAAAAACTATTTAACATAAAACCCAGTAGATGTTACATTTCTATGACAGTTTCTCGTCAACTTGAAAACTCAAACACTAAGTCGATTCCGAGTAAATTTTATTCAATTTGTACAATTGTAAAGTTTTGTGTAAAGAAGGAAGAAAAGCTAGAGAAGAAAACTACTTATTAATACTTAAAACTTGTATACCTGTCACTCAAACCAGTTGGCTGATTAATGAGATTTCTTATTGTGTCAATTAGCCTTGATCTTATTACCAATAAACAGGCAGTACACAGATCAATATTAAACTCAATTAAATAAACATTGGATTGGCCTCCACTATACATTCTAGTGGGCTAATTTAATAAATACAAACTATATACACCCCAGCCTTCCATTCAAATAAAATAAAATTAGATAAAGTTTTATTCCTACTGTTTCGTGCAGAGTTTCTGATCAACAACAACTGAGGATTTACATTATACTTCATTTTAAAGTGATACTGCCTTTTAAAATGGGCTAATAATGTTCTCAAGAATGGTCAATAAGTGTATAAATTCATTAGTAGATATACCTGCTGCCATAAAAAAAACAGAACAGAATCCTTATAGATCTGAAAAATCCAGAAACAATTATCCCAAAAAATAAAATTGATTATTGGTTTTCAATAATAACTTAGTTTTGTCCAAGCCAGGTTTTAAGCCACCTTCGAAGTAGGTGCAAGTTAAGGCAGCTTAAGTTTGACTGGTTCAGATTACAGAAAAAAAAAAAACTCTAAGCACAGTTGATAGTTAAGCTGCCTTTACTTTACTCTTTATTTTACATGGGTCATTGCCCTGTCGTGTTCGAAAAAGCTGGTTTGGAATCAAATCAGTGCCATGAAGAATAATTATTAAAATTAGTTACCATAGAAACAATATCCATCATTTATTTCATATAACAATCTGTACATCATTTCCTAGGAACTGGATCTAGTTTTGTATTATAGTATTATATCTTCCTGAAAGTACACAGTCATTGCCAAGGTCACATGTATATAAACCGTCCAATATTAAAGTGGTCGTATATGAATCATCCAGTCTTCAGTAGAAACATCACTTCAGGAAGTTCAATAACTCTCTCCTTCGTTTGATTGACTGCTTAATAACGGAACATTTTAGATTCCTGTTGATATCGTAAATTTCTTATTAATCTTTCTTTCAGTTCCTTTTTCAGTTTCAGTCATTTACTTTCAGTTTCTTATCCAGTTCATAAAATATCTATATAACATATTGTTAAGTCCTCTCTGTTCTTAAAGAGATTGTCCAGTCTTCATTAGCCCACAATGTACAGAAAAGTAGGACGTAAAACTCCATTCATTTCATTTAAGAGACTGTCCAGAGAGATTCTAAACTGTTTCTGTGTATTGGGGACACTAATAAGAACAATTTACACCATTTCAATTTTGTGGTTTGTGGTTTCTGTATCCACTCAATGTTTGATGACATCACTAATCCCGAAAAATGCTTGTATCATTAGGCAATTTGTGATAAGTAACGTTATTCAACATTTAGTTTAAGTGGAATTGCAGGAACCACAGACGTCTGATTGAAAATGAATAAAATGGTGTAAATTGATGCAATCAGTGTCCCTGATATACATAAAAATTTTAGAAAACTTTGATTTACAATCTCTATAACTATAAATTATTATCTGGGATGTAACTGGGATGTAACTGGGATGTAACTGGTAAATAACTGAAACAGGTAACATCTAATTTCTATAATATATCTCCAGTTTCTCTCAATGACCAAATTATGAAGGCCATTTTTCACCAAATCTCCCCATTTTTTTACCAAATCTTCCCATTTTTTACCAAATGTCCGCATTATTCACCAAATCTCCCCATTTTTCAAGACAAATCTCCCCATTATTCACCAAATCTACTCATTATTCACCAAATCTCCCATTTTCACCAAATCTCCCCATTTTTTTCATGACCTGAACAGTATGAATGATAAATAAGCAGTTTGCAATGAGGGTGTTTTAGCCTTACCCAGTCTTCATTTCCAAAGAAGAATCAATATCACAGTATCAGTATTAGAATTGTATATATATATATATAATCAGTGATATCACAAGCAATAGCCTACCCTGAAATTAAACCACACAGCTAGAAATCAGTGATATCACAAGCAATCTAATATGATTGAAAAGAGTCCATCAGTAATATTAGACAGATGAATTGGTTGATTATGTCAACCTTGGGTCAATAGGATACCATTTCCTCTTGGGACTTCGCCTTCATTAACTACTCACAGATAATATAGCTAGTAAAGGTCTCTTTACACCCTCTAGGTTGGCTTACTGTTATCTTTACTATAACCTTTTACACCCTCTAGGTTGACTTACTGTTATCTATACTATAACCATTATACCCTCTAGGTTAGATTACTGTTATCTATACTATAACCCTTTACACCCTCTAGGTTGGCTTACTGTTATTTATACTATAACTCTTTACACCCTCTAGGTTGGCTTACTGTTATCTATACTATAACCCTTTACACCCTCTAGGTTGGCTTACTGTTATCTATACTATAACTCTTTACACCCTCTAGGTTGACTTACTGTTATCTATACTATAACCATTACACCCTCTAGGTTGGCTTACCGTTATCTTTACTATAACTCTTTACACCCTCTAGGTTGGCTTACTGTTATATTTACCATAACCATTACACCCTCTAGGTTGGCTTACCGTTATCTTTACTATAACCTTTTCACCCTCTAGGTTTGCTTACTGTTATCTTTACTATAACCCTTGACACCCTCTAGGTTGGCTTACTGTTATTTATACTATAACTCTTTACACCCTCTAGGTTGGCTTACTGTTATCTTTACTATAGCCCTTTTCACCATCTAGGTTGGGTTACACACAGTTAATATAGTTGGTTCCATGAAGATCCATCAAACTAAGTGTGAGCCAGCCTTTACCAGTAAATTTACTAGTAGTTTATATTTTCTCCTTCTTGAATTGATTAGATTTACTTCACAATGAGGAAATAAAATATTTATTTTCTCGGTTTGAGTTGTTTATGGTCTGTAGGCTAGCACAGTATTTTATTAGAGTAAGGATAAAAGGAAGAATTGAAGAATTTGATGGATGAATGACAAAATACAGTACCCAGTTAGGTTGCCTGTGAAATTGAAGGAATGTTTATTACACTCTTAATTCGTCCATTTATCAACAAAATCGCCCCTTAGTCCAAACACACATATTCTCCCCGACCTAACCCTGCTCCTCCCTTATTCCAAAGTCTAATATGCTCCCCACTCTCCCTCACACAGCCTGCTCCCTATCAGTTTTTCTCCAACTCTTCCGAAACCCTACCTCCCTAACTATTGGTATATTCAGCAAACTATGTCATCCTCTCTCTCCGTCTCTCCTACCCCTTAATCCCCCCTAGCCTTTATCCCTCCTACTCTTTGTCCCTCCTACTCTTTGTCCCTCCTACCCATTGACCCTCCTACCCTTATCCTTCCAACTCCCTTTATCCCTCCTACAACTCGACCCTCATTCCATGTCTCTCTTACTCCTTATCCCTCCTACCCTTTGTCCCTCCTGCCCCTTTGTCCCTCCTACCCCCTTGTCCCTTTTACTCCTTATTGCAGCACAAAGTATGTGTAACAAAGTGTTAATGTGTTTTTAATATGTGATAATATTTGTATGTGACAGTTGAGTGGGAATTGAAGTAGAGTTATATATTGATTAACTGGCTGGTGTGTATATTTCTAATAACTTAGTCTATATATCATTATATACATGGTAATCATTAATATTATTACTATAGACTATAGGTAGGGTATAATAGAAGGGGTAGGGTATGACAAAAGGGGCTAGGGTATGATGGAAGGGGGTAGGGTTATGAAGGGTGGCAGTGGGAGGGGGTAAGTAAGGATGGAGTTTATTATCACTATAGACTTTAGGCAGGGTATTAAAGATGGGAGGGTGAAGAGAAGGGGGTTGGGGGCTGGTTGGGGCAATCCATTTTTCATGGGGTCTTGACAAAGCTGAGACAGATCATAATAGCTCTTCTATAAAAGGTAATACAACACTCAGCTAATCTGAGTCTGGGTTTATCAAGTTGATAAGAATGTTAGCAGATTGAGTTAAGAATAACAGAATGTAACAATGTAACAGGTATGGTACCAGATCAATACAATATGGTGACCACTACACAAGCTGGTAACAGATGGTCTAGTCAGGATTATAATAACAACTAGTTTCCTATCTCAATATATCTATTATTAATATATAATATACTATCATCTTTATATAATATATCTATTATTACAATATAATATACTATCATCTTTATATAATATATCTATTATTACAATATAATATACTATCATCTTTATATATTATATCTATTATTACAATATAATATACTATCATCTTTATATATTATATCTATTATTACAATATAATATACTATCATCTTTATATATTATATCTATTATTACAATATAATATACTATCATCTTTATATATTATATCTATTATTACAATATAATATACTATCATCTTTATATATTATATCTATTATTACAATATAATATACTATCATCTTTATATATTATATCTATTATTACAATGTAATATACTATCATCTTTATATATTATATCTATTATTACAATATAATATACTATCATCTTTATATAATATATCTATTATTACAATATAATATACTATCATCTTTATATAATATATCTATTATTACAATATAATATACTATCATCTTTATATATTATATCTATTATTACAATATAATATACTATCATCTTTATATAATATATCTATTATTACAATATAATATACTATCATCTTTATATATTATATCTATTATTACAATATAATATACTATCATCTTTATATATTATATCTATTATTACAATATAATATACTATCATCTTTATATATTATATCTATTATTACAATATAATATACTATCATCTTTATATATTATATCTATTATATCTATTATTACAATATAATATACTATCATCTTTATATATTATATCTATTATTACAATATAATATACTATCATCTTTATATATTATATCTATTATTACAATATAATATACTATCATCTTTATATATCATATCTATTATTACAATATAATATACTATCATCTTTATATATTATATCTATTATTACAATATAATATACTATCATCTTTATATATTATATCTATTATTACAATATAATATACTATAATCTTTATATTTATTGAGAATATAGACTATGATTTTATTGAGATTATAAAATAGCCTCCATGTGTTCACTAGAGATATAAACTTTATTCACCCCTTTTTGGAATCAATGAATGACAGGCTCATACTGTCATAAAGCAAATTCTGTCATCTATAAAAACAATGGTGATGTCAAACAGTAGTGTTTATATTCAGAATCAAATGAGGGACTGAGCCTGAAAATTATCTAAGGAAGGGGCACTTCTAGCACTATTCTAAAATGATACAAAATTTAGAGTATAGGGCAAGTTTCTTTTCAGCCCCTAAAAAACCACCTCTGACGTCAAAGAAATAGTTTATGTGACGTCACTGAACACCTACTCTTTGTTGAGTTTATTAAGAAACTATATAGTTGCCAAGTCTTACAAAACGCAAATAATGTCATCGTAAAATATATGATTATTCTTCAGTTTCCAAACTTACCATGACCTGTCACTGAATCAACCCAGTGGAATACTATATAAAACCTCAATAGATCCATCATATAAAATTAATATTACTAATACAATTTAAGTGAGTTCACAGGGCTCAGAAGGGGCTCAGATATACCACAGGGACTATCTGTACAGTACAAGTCCACTCAAGTTCTAAAAGTCATCCAATTATATGATTGGCTGGTCATTAATTATGCAAATGAGGACAAAAGAAAACAATAGATGATATTTATACGAATAATAATGTAAAAAAACAATGGACAATTCTCGTGATGGCTTCGGTAAACAAAAACTGAAAGCGCTTCATTTACATTTAACTCAAGTACTTGAAATATCCATTAAAAAAATATATACAAGATATGGCTTCGTATTATCATCGAACTTGGGTTGGAAAGAGATGGAGTTTTACATCCTACTTTTCAGCATTCACATATTACAAGGGTACTAAGTGTACCTGGTGTACAATTCAGGAAATTGTTACCATGATAACAGCATTCCTTGTTCTACTGTAACAGTGTCTCAATTTTGAATTCACAGTATTTCTACTTTTGTAAACCAAAAACTCGGTATATTTCTGCTTTAGTGTTATTTGTGATTCTCTATTTTACTAGATCATTAGTAGGTATTATTGAAAATAAGTAAAACAAGCAAAAATTATCAAATTTTAAAAGTCAAAAATGTTCCAAATAAATCTTGAGAGAATTGAATATGAAACAGAACTAATTTCTATAGTTATTTTGTTGAATTAATAGCCGACTCATCGACATTATATTGCATTAAGCTCGTTCAAGAAAAAATGAAAGAAAACTTGTAAATAATTAAAACCTAACAACTACACAGAGGAAAGCAGCTTGTCACCAGAATGATTCAAATACCTCTGACATGCAAGATTTAGCATGATTTAAAGTGATTAGATCCGTGAATTGTAGAATATTAAATCTGCCGAGTCCGTTGTTAATTAAACATCTTGTACAGGTTTGATAAATAATTAAACATCTTCACGTAAAAAAACTAGAATCGATATCGCCCGTGGTCATGTATTTTTAATAAGATGCAGTCTGTACAATTCATGCTGTAAAATTAACTGAACAATATAACTGAAAAATTATGGATTAAAATCAAATCTCCAAAGTAAAGATTTTGTTCAGTTTGTTACGAAGAATATTCACACGGACGTGACAGACATCTGAATAATAATTGGACTAATTCAAATAAAAGCCTTCAATGGTCCCAAAACACATACAAACCTAGGACACCTCTTTACAATCTCTTTGAGTCAGCACAATTCAAGATTAAACTTATTTTTCCCTTTAATTTCCAGTTTACAGACAGGACTAACTGATAATCTAATCAAGATGTTTGTTTCTAGTAGTTCCCCGCCTACACAAGTCAATTTCGATCACACTTTTACAGCTAACTTACACCTCTAATCAACTGTATGACAAATGACAATAACAAGGGTGTATGAAAATCGGCCTGTATGACAAATGACCTATACAACAATTGGCCTGTATGATAGTTGGCCTGTATGACAAATTACCTGTATGACAAATCACCTGTATGACAAATCACCTGTATGACAAATCACCTGTATGCCAATTTCAAGGTGCATGACTGTATGACAATTAACCTGTGGGAAAAATGACTTGTATGATAGTTGGCCTGTATGATATTTAGCCTGTATGACAAATGACCTGTATGACAAATAACCTGACTGCTAGGCGGATATCTAACTATATTATACATCGATTCTGGGATTCTTTTCTGAGAAAATATTGTTGGTTAATTCTGAATCAACAACTTGACGTCTGCTGGGGATATTTTATCTATAATCAACAGGTCAATCTGATTGGTCCAACAGATGGATTACTGAATAAGCAAATGTAGAAAACGTGACAAATGAAAGAGTTGTCTAATCAAAACTAACATACACTTTTATTTCTTTTCCCTGATTTCAATTTACCGAATGTGAAAATCATGTTCGTGTTTTTATCTCAATGGTAGAATATCTGATTCGAACCAAAAATAGTCAATGATAGAGCCAGATTAGGAAACAAAGCACGCAATCGTATTCAAAGTGCAAATAATTTTTTTCCGTTAGGATAATGCTGAACAAGATTATCCGTTTATTTTTATCTGTAAAAATCTGGCCAGGCCAAGAAAATATTTTATATTCAGTATTTGTATTTGAACAACTATATCAATATTTCAGTGAATAATCACAAGACTTTAAGTCTTCAGTTCCGGTCTTCTCTTGAATTTCAGGACCATAATCAAAGTTTGGAATGAATTTTGCTGCAATATTGTCATAGGATTATTATACTTAGAAAGATAATCACAATTCACCATTTATCAAATTTATAAATAATTTTCTTTTTAAACAGTCATGACTGGTAAATAGAGTCAAATCAAAAGTCTAGAGCTCTAGTCAGACATGACTGGTTAATACAGCCAAATCAACAGTCTAGATCTTTAGTCAGACATGACTGGTAAATACATCTAAATCAATAGTCTAGATCTCTAGTCAGACATGACTGGTAAATACAGTAAAATCAACAGTCTAATCTCTGGTCAGACATGACTGGTAAATACAGTCAAATCAACAGTCTAGATCTCTAGTCAGACATGACTGGTAAATACAGCCAAATCAAAAATCTAAGCACTTTCAGACATGACTGGTAAATACAGTCAAATCAACAGTCTAGATCTCTAGTCAGACATGACTGGTAAATACATCTAAATCAATAGTCTAGATCTCTAGTCAGACATGACTGGTGAATACAGCCAAATCAACAGTCTACAGCACTAGTGAAACATGACTGGTAAATACAGAAAGCAAAATAAACTGTTATGTTCCATACAGTAATTTCTGGGCAGCAATATTCAAATATATAATTGTAAGAAGATGACCAGTTTCCGAATAATTCTGAGAATAATCAGGAATGGTCAAAGGAACCACAGACCAATAGATCAAGTTAATTGCAGGCTATTCCAAGTATATTAGGAACAGCAGGAATTGATGGAACGGTCATCCGTGCAGAGAGAATCTGAGAGAAAATGACCAATACTAGCGGAAATAACTAACTTGATACTACAAAGTATGACAGGAAATAGACCATATAGAGTTCTATAGATGATATTATATCAGGGTTTCTGTTTATATTAAAGTTACCAGTCATAAGGTTACCGGTCATGTCTGAATGATACTAGGAAATAACTAACTTGATACTACAAAGTATAACAGGAAATAGACCATATAGAGTTCTATAGATGATATTACATCAGGGTTTCTGTTTATATTAAAGTTACTGGTGATAAGGTTACCGGTCATGTCTGAATGATACTAGGAAATAACTAACTTGATAGTTTTATAGAATATTCTCTATCATGGCTTCTGTCTATAAAACAGTAACCAGTCATGTCTGAATAATACTTAAAAAAACACACTATATACTACAATATTTCACAGGGATTATTTCAGAATGGAATAAAATTGAAACGGCTGACCTCTGACATTTCCATCCTAAGATCTGATAAATTAAGGAATTAAAACTAATGGAATACCAAGTCTCTATGGACAGTATTAGTCTAGCTCTTCCCTAAACAACACTAGAATTGAGTTCTATTACATCATAATGGACTAATGAATACTTTAAAGGAAAACTGCCTCTACAATTGATGTATTGAGCACTATTTTAACAGTGGTATTTCTATATCACTCTACAATTGATGTATTGAGAATATTTTAACATGGTATTTCTGTACTGTACAATTGATGTATTACACGATTTTAACAGTGGTATTTCTATATTGCTCTACAATTGATGTATTGAGCAATATTTTAACAGTGGTATTTCTATATCACTCTACAATTGATGTATTGAGTACTATTTTAACAGTGGTATTTCTATATCGCTCTACAATTGATGTATTGAGCTACTATTTTAACAGTGGTATTTCTATATCACTCTACAATTGATGTATTGAGCTACTATTTTAACAGTGGTATTTCTATATCACTCTACAATTGATGTATTGAGTACTTTTTAACAGTGGTATTTCTATATCTCTACAATTGATGTATTGAGTACTATTTTAACAGTGGTATTTCTATATCGCTCTACAATTGATGTATTGAGCACTATTTTAACAGTGGTATTTCTATATCGCTCTACATTGATGTATTGAGCACTATTTTAACAGTGGTATTTCTATATCGCTCTACAATTGATGTATTGAAAGCACTATTATTAACAGTGGTATTTCTATATTGCTCTACAATTGATGTATTGAGTACTATTTTAACAGTGGTATTTCTATATCGCTCTACAATTGATGTATTGAGTACTATTTTAACAGTGGTATTTCTATATTACTCTGCAATAAACAATAATTATCCAAAATATTTTTGTCAAACTAAAAAGGGCTTCATTAGCTCCTCAATTTTTAAAAAGACCCTCTATGATGAAAACCCCTGTTATAAATAAGTAACTATTCAGATAGTTTGTTTAGAACTCTAATGAATAATAACGAACAATAGTAGTATTACTATAGGGTTCTAATGAGCTAGAAGTAATTCATTAACAGTTTTCTATGAATATTTATTTACTTCATATTCTAATGGGTTTATTATAGACTCTACTGTAGTATATTTACTTCATTTATTTAACTCCTTACATCCTCTAGCTTGGCTTAAAGCAACCATCACATCATCAATGATAATTGATTAATCTTTACTTTACACCCTCTAGGTTGACTTACTGCTTTCTTAATAACCCCCTTACACCACCCTCAGTTTGACTTATTGCTTTCTTGATTATATAACCCTTTTTACTTAACACCCTCTAGGTTGGCTTATTGCTTTCCATACACCCTTTGGGATAGCCTACTTATATCTTTTGTATAGTTCCTTACACCCCTCTAGGTTGGCTTACTACTTTCTTTACACCCCTCTAGGTTGGCTTACTACTTTCTTTACACCCCTCTAGGTTGGCTTACTGCTTTCTTTACACCCCTCTAGGTTGGCTTACTGCTTTCTTTACACCCCTCTAGGTTGGCTTACTGCTTTCTTTACACCCCTCTAGGTTGGCTTACTGCTTTCTTTACACCCCTCTAGGTTGGCTTACTACTTTCTTTACACCCCTCTAGGTTGGCTTACTGCTTTCTTTACACCCCTCTAGGTTGGCTTACTGCTTTCTTTACACCCCTCTAGGTTGGCTTACTGCTTTCTTTACACCCCTCTAGGTTGGCTTACTACTTTCTTTACACCCCTCTAGGTTGGATACTGCTTTCTTTACACCCTCTAGGTTGGCTTACTAGCTTTCTTAACACCCTCTAGGTTGGCATACTGCTTTCATTTAACCAACATCTAGTTGGTTAATCTTTCTTTGAATAGAATGTATACTTTCAATTTCACCTCTGAGGGGACATATTGACAATTTATTACAACTTACAGGTGAATCTAATCAATTTAACTCATTGAAAGCTGATACTGCTTTCTTATACACCCATCATAGGGTATGGACATTTATAACAATCTATCGCAAGCTTACGCTTTCTGTTAACCAACCATCTAAGTAGTTGCTTACTGCAATAATCCTTATACACCTCTATCTAGGAATCTGAGCAGAGATAGTACTGAATTTATAATTTTCATAAAATCCCAAAAATTGTAGTTGGTTGTTCCGAAGTAACTTAGTTTTGAATAACTGAACTGATCACTGTAATAACTTTAGAATTGCTCCTGAGAGGCAAACTCATATCTGTATCTTAATTTATTATAGAAACTCAACACTAAAATAATAAGTTAATTTCCATGCAAGACTTACTCTTCTCTGAAGAACTGACTCATGGAGACATGTTGAAATAAAATCTAATGCAATATACCAGTCAATTTAATGAGTAATCAACTACATTGAAAAATGATAGTTATAAGACTACAGCAATAATCTATACTCTACACGAATGAATGAAGCAGATGAATAAATGAATGAATAGAATGAACAAATGAATGAAAGACATGATTGAAGAATAATGAAAATGTCAGGAATGAAAAATGAATGAATGCATGTGCAGGAATAACAAATGAATGAAGACATGAATGAATCAAATGAAGAATGTTCAACAAATGAATGGAACCAGAATGAATGAACACATAGAATGAATCAGAAATTGACGAATGATGAATCAGATGAATGACATAATAATGTATGAGGATGAATGAGATAAGTATGAATTAACTTGAACACATGTATAGAATGATTACATGGGAATGCAACAAATGGATGCAGAAGCGAATGAACAAATGCAAAGAATATTTTAATTGTTTATAGAATGAACAAATGAACTGAATATTCAGAGATACAAGTACCATAATAAGACAGGTATTAACCAAACAAATAATGGAAAGAATTTATAAAGGAAAAAGAATGAAAGAAAAATTTAATGAAGAATGGAAGAAAAATGAATGAAAAAAAATGAATTTAAGAAAAGAATAAAGAAAAAAAATAATTAATCGGAAAACCCAAATAAAAATTTTTACTAATAATGAACAAAAAGAAACCAAAAAATAAAAATGAAATTTTTAAAAAAAAAGGAAAAAGGGTTTTTAAATTTTTAGGAATTTCCCAAATGAATAATTTAAAACCTGGTAACAAATAATGGGGAAAAAAAAGGGTAACAAATAAAAAAAAAATAAAAAACAAAAGGGAAAAAAATGATTCGGTAAAAAAATTTAACCAAAAAAAAAGGAAAGAATTTA
>CM060202.1:28391307-28412647 GCA_030562195.1 Nipponacmea schrenckii | reverse complement strand
CCTGGCAAAATCTTGTATGCGTAATTCTACCTCCTTATTGTCTCGTATTCTCTTTATTAGGGGTAAGAGATTAACATCCTTTAGCGAGTGTTTCTTTTTCAACGCAGGGTTCACCATATTCTAAAATGAAAACAATCTCAGTTAAGAAATGAAAATAGGTCAGTTGAAGAGATGCACGTGCGTTCGCCAGATATAATAACACAATCGAAATACATTTAAATGTGTGAGACGTTCAGACTAGAGACTTACTACGTTTATTGTAAACACTACATCTCACATCACATGCGAAAAAATGTCTCTTTTCCATTCAACAAAATACCTCGCATCTTATGTGGAAAAATACCTCGCATCTCATGCGGAATAAATACCTCGCACCTCATGCGGAATAAATACCTCGCATCTCATGCGGAATAAATACCTGGCACCCAGTGCGGTAAAATATGAGGGCACTTCATCCTCTTTAAAGTTAGAAAATATATACTTGCCGGTGTTCAACAAAGTTGAGAGCTAGAAGTGGACACGTCCTTGCAGCATAAATGATCAATAAAAGAGGAAGATGACGTCACTTGCAGACATGCGCATATATCACTGAGGATATGTCAAACCTGTATGTCATTGAGGAACTCGCCTCACCTATCACCGTTAAAACCATGGACCTGGCCTAAGAATCCATGGCAAAGAATTCATATAGACTTTGCCGAGTTCCAGAAACAACAATTCCTGATTGTGATTGACAGTCACTCTAAATGAATAGAGGTATTTCCAATGCGATCAACTACATCGTTCAAAACCATTGAAACTTTACGAAGTCTATTTGCAACGTATGGACTTCCAGAAGATGTGGTTTCCGATAATGGACCACAATTCACAAGCAAGGAGTTTAAGGACTTTTTTACAAAACAATGGTGTTAGACAGATTTTAACCCCTCCGTATCATCCGGCATCAAACGGTGCAGCAGAGAGAACCGTGCAAATTGTGAAACAGTCGTTAATGAAACAAGTCATGCATGGAAATCGGAATCAAACCCTTCAACATAGACTAGACAACTTTTTATTGACGTATCGGATAACTCCACATACTGTGACGGGGTATGCTTCATGTGAACTTTTTCTAAAGAGGGGGATTCGTAATAGATTTACATTATTGAAACCTAATTTAGCCAAATCGGTGGAAGATAAACATAACTTGCAGAAGAAAGGACATGACGTTAAAACTAGTGTTAGAACATTTCAAGAAGGACAGATTGTGAGCGTCAAGGACTTTAGAGGAGATAGAAAGCGTTGGATTCCAGGGAGGATTACTCGTAAATTAGGAGAAAACGCATTCTTGGTGAGAACAGGTGGTAGAACCAGGTATTGTCATATCGATCACCTCTTGCCAAATGTTGAAACTCGTAATATGGATTATCAAGACGATGTTAAAAAGGACTTTGGTTCGAAATCTAGATTAAATGATACAGATTTAGATTTTCCAGTATTCCCAATACCTGAAGTTCAACCCAATCGAAATGACCCAGTTAACTTTCCTGTACAGAATAGACGGTACCCTGTTCGTGTACGACAAGCACCAGACCGATTAGATTTGTGAACATTTTGTTTTGATGAACGTTTTGTGGTAAACTAACCTTTCTACGGGGGGGAAAAGTGTAGTATTTTTATAAGACTACGCTTCATAAAGTGATTACGTTTTTGTGTACATATATGCCAACCATTGGTTACACTTTATTTTGTATCGCACGTGCACTTCACTTCAATAAACTGGCTTGACTAGAGAAGTCGTGTTTGATGTTCCGTGTCTAAAGCAATGAACCCTATTATGTAGTAAGATACTACAAAGTGTATGGTTGTCAATATTGAAATGATTAGAAACAGACTTTCTGTAATTTGATATCTGATCTGTGAGCATTAAAACGAGTGCGTAAATTATTCTTAGTTTCTCATACATATTGTTTGGGATATTTCTTACATGAAAATAAATATATTACATTCGAGTTTTCACATGTTGGGTGCTACTTGGTCGGGTACCATGTGCTCGTATAAAGAGTTTTTCTTTTTATATAAAGGGTTATGTGTTATCTACTTGACAAACATGGAGCACTCCTTAAACCTGGGGTTATTTCGACATAAAGTCGAATGCTATCTGTGCTAAAGTTGACTTTTTTATGCTCCGTAAAACCCTTTAAGAGCAGCCTACCCACGCTATTTCAGTTGTGAGAAAAGCAGATCTCGTGCCAATTTGGCAAAATCGTAAAACTGAAATGGGCTCTCTTGCAAAAGTTAATGAGTGGTGCTTATGAGTGTTGGTTTCTTTAGAATACATCGCAGGTAGTTATATGTTAACATATGCGAAATATGTCAACTGAACGTTATCTTAGTCAGGTTTACTTGATGTTAAAACAATCAGGTGCATGGGGACAGGATAGTCTATAATAGGTGCCTATGATTTCTCTTCATTTCCTTCAAAAGCGTTATTTTAAATTGTCTTCACTTGGAAAAAAATGTCGAAATTACAGAAAAACAACATTTTACTTTACTGCCGGTCGACAGATATAATATGTAATAAAAATAAAGGTAAGAGTTTGTTTATTTTCATCACAACTTTAACGATCCGTTTTTAAAATCATTAATAATTAATAATATTATGTCTTTGACTTTCTTCCGTTTAATGATAACTTTGCTCCATCGGGATATCAAAATTTATTAAATTGAGGCTCATCTAGTCGTGTTAGTCATAGGCACCTATTATAAACTATCCTGTCCACGTGCACCTGTGATCGGACCACTTGGGTAACTTGTCTTCGCCAAAATGTTATACATTGGAAATATTCAGGAATTGTCTAGGCCATGTCACACGATTTTATATATTTGCACATTCAAACGCATAATTTAAGACACCTTAATTTTCTCGCAGCGCTGTACCATAGACTACTTAATGCAAATCTTTTGCACAATATGTGCACCTCAACAGACAGATCGTTATTATCATAACTCGTCAAATATATTTAGGCAGCTCTGCTATTGAGAAACCCTTATGTAATTTAAATGAGCCTACCAACTGCATCATTATTACTGGAATTCATTCTTTAGTCTGTAGGATGAACGAAATCCCATGAATAACTGTTAATTTCAGTGTATTATTGTTAAGGTAAACTGATGTCGGTATACATTTGTAATCTTCGTTTACGAGCAATATTCGTGTGTTTCTTTCTTAAATTAAATCTTTTATACGTAGTCTTATAACACGTGGTGTAATAGTGTAAGGTTCATCTGGTAAAAACATTGGAAGTGTTGGTCTTGATTAAATTGTATCCTAAAACAAATACATTTTGTAATAATCTTACAAATTTAAAAAATAAAATATCTTATCGAAATTAATTATTTAAAAAATGAACCATTATTATACATAGATTTAATTTTTTTTTTTTATAAAAATGGAACAATAACTTATTATATTGTTTTACACCATCTAGTATCCTTGGATAACTAGAAAATAAATAACACGATAAAAATACATCATTTTATTGATCTGTTGTCAGTACCGCGATTCCAATATAATATACCCATATTCGATGAAAACACCTCTTTTTATATCAGTATTGAATATTATATACTGTTTATATCTCTTATGTCTGTAGTAGACTGATAATAAATATACCCCATCATACCTGGTTTAAATCATGTCTGTCTCTCATTGGGAAGGTTTATTTACAGTCGTTCTTAAACACTGTGTCATGTCTTTCACCTCAAAACCTCCAACGAATTATATTTTCAATTGCAGACCTGAACGTTCTTTGCATACCCCTATTATAATTGATTGTAGATATATTCCGTTCATTTTATCGTTCAACACGTATACTATAATTAGTAAATGAAAAACAGAACCTTAACAAAAAAGTGTTATTTTATAACAATGTTAATGTTAAGTACGGTAATTCAACTTCAACAATTCTAATTCAGACTAAGTAACTCAGGACAATAAATGCTGGATTTAAAGTTTTACAATTAAGGACTGTTGATAATTCACTTAAATATAATTATACATTTATAATTCACGTTTAAATAAAATTAAAGAACTGTAATGAATAACGACTAATTTTTACAATTACAAAATATTACAATCAATAATAATGCAGTCTAACGAGTAACAGGTTCAGATTGTAATCGAAAGATAAGTCATTTTGTGTTATTCAGACCAGACCACAGTAAAGCTGTAGATAACAAATTTTATTCATTTTCAAATAATAAAGAGCGATTAACATAATTTTATTAAAATATAATAACAAAACAATTTTTGTGAATCTGAGCATTAAGGTTAGAACTGTATGGTAGAATAAATATGGAATCAATAACGTAATGTCATATACCCATGTAATTCTACATGATTCCGACCTTGTTTTGGATCTTGTTTTCGTTTATTATAAAACACGTGGATTGTGATGTTTATCAGTAAGCCATTATGATGCTGTTAAAAATATTTCGTAAGATAGGCCTACAAAACCCTTTGTATTTTCAAAAAATGTTACAAACCTTGTTTGGTGGCATCTCGTTTCTTTCTTTATTCTGAAATTTTTCTGGTCATACAGAACGGTCAATAAAACAAAATATTTTTTATCAAATTGTATCGTGTAGCATCAAGCCTTGTATAAATCTGTTTGCTACACGCCTTAATAAGAAAATGCCAAAGTATGTTGGTTGAACAGGAACATGACACATGTTTACAGATCGTAAAATTAACCCCTTTTCTGCAAGTGTAGACATTATTCTGGAGTTTTTGTTTAGTTTATATAACCAAAATCTAGGTAATTTCTAGGTCTTTAAATACGAAACGAAGCTCGCTGTCGGCAATCATAGATACTTCTAGTTCATTTAATTACTTTAAACATTATCATCAGTTGAATTACTTTCCTAAAAGATTTATCCATGAAACTTATCATATTGATTGTGTTGTTTTCTGTTCAAAGATGACAGAATGTGCACATATTAAACATTAGCTATATGAATGTTTCTAGCAATCGGGTAACATTAGGATCATCTCAGCACATTAAACACTGTAGACCAAGAAAAGAATTCAGAAGTTTTACAGTCAATGCTTATTCTCCAGATAATCGATTTTGTCCTATAACAACCCCTAACGAGTATCTTGTGAGAACAAAATCCCTTAATTCTTGCTTAAAACAATATCATCCGGTATCAAAGGATACTGTTAGTCGTTGGATAACAATTGGACTGAATCAAGTTGACATTGATATAACTATATATACAGCTAATAGCACTAAAGAAGCCAGTGTGCCTGCCACTAATACTCCAAGACAGTGGTCCTTAAAAGTATTCTTGATAAGGCTGGTTGGTGATCAGCTACAACTTTTGCCAAATAAAAGTGTTATATGAAAAAAAGAACTAACTTCAACAGAATCGTTTATTTCTTCGTGGTAACTAAATATGTTAATGTATAAACCCTTAAATCGCGTGAATTTTGCTTTAATCTTCATTAACACTGACAACGTGTTTCGATTATTAATCGATTATATAATTGATTGCCCAACACTTCACATTGGTGAGTTAAACAGAAGCTGAGAGGAGATGCTAAGGAGACGATTACACTTGAAAGCAAAACATTCAGAGTTTAAATCTGATTAGTATAAAGTATAATCCGATTTCAGTAGTTGATAAACTAAACTAGTTGAACTCCAAACGATACCTACCTTAAGGGACGTTTAATTGTAATTCTGTCTCTATCAATCTAATGGTGCTAAGGGGTAAAATCTCGTTTAATTGGTAGGCAGAATAACAATCAAACTTCACCTTAAGGTAAGTATTGTTTCATTTTTGAATTTTATGATATATAGGACCGTGATTCTAGTTCAGACAACAGAAAACCGCGAGCAGATATATAGCCATCGCCCCTGTCTGATGGGTGGGTTTCAAAAGCCTACCGCTAACCGCTGCCAACCGGCCTACCGGAAGGAAAAAAATGCGCCAAAATAGATATTGTTAAATTTAAGGATCGTAGATTTTCATACAATAAAACGAAACTATTCAATTTGACGAAAATTTTGTTGACGTCAAAATTATGGAATCAAAATTATTTTAAAAATAAAACGAAAAAAATAAATATTTTCTTTTCGTGTTCAGCGATGTTTTTCTTCATATTAACTGATACAATCCATGCCAAAAAAGCAATAATCTAATTTGTATTCAAATGGGACACACAATTAACCCATCATAAATTGACGAGTAGACAAATTGACTGCCAAAAGTCGGCGTATTACGATAGCCATAGCTATTTTCCTATAGAGAAACAGATTCAGTTGTACAGGAAGTACCGATTAATGCAGAATATCATATTACATTGACAAACGATAATTCATCTTCAGATATTCAAACTTCAGACCACAAAAAACTGTAAATATTATAATATTATAAAAGGAAATAAAAGAAAGAAAGATTTAGATAAATTAACTCAAAAATAATAAAGATATAATAAAAACAAAAAACGACAATTCTTTAAGACTGAATCTGATCGCCATCAAAATTAGGGTTGGACACCTGAAGCTTGAGCTGTATCATAAGTGTGACCATCAACCATGGACCTATCAAGATCATCGTAGTTACCTTCTCCTGGGGATCTTCTCGGTTCTAGAGCTAGTGGTCTGGATGACTCTGAAATTGATAATTGATAATATAATTTATAATAATTATATACTACCCCCATTGTTTGATATCAGTATTATAACTTTGTTATACGTTGTATGTTTTTGTCATTTAAGTTTTAAATAAATCAGAATACAGAATTCTGTTTGAGGATGATGTCCATATCGCGGACGTTGTGAAAGGAGCGTCTTTCTCTCGTGGTTTATTCCTTCCCATTCTTATTTTTCGATCTACTTACAAAACGTAACTACGTAGTAAATAATTTAATTTCTGATTTAATTTTTATAAACTAGACTTATTATTCATAACATTATTTGTCCTTTGTATAAGTTATATACTTTATACTGACGATCCGGAAATCATTTGACACAATCTAAGAAATACAAAACCATACGAGTAACCATACACTTTCATTATATTAACTAACTTCATATACCATTACATCAACTAAGCTCATATGCCATTGCCTCTCTAGATATACGACTTATCTTTCCAAATCATGTCTGACTACGAACCTAGGTTCTGATTCTGATAATATATGTCACACGCGAAGATTCGTATTGATACAAGATATGACTTTGGCATGAACAGAGTATTTCTACAGATATTATGCAACAATTTCGGAGTAACGTAATTGAAATTATAGCTGATTGGTTCAATAACAGCTGATAGACCACAGTAAAGCTGTAGATAACAAATTTTATTCATTTTCAAATAATAAAGAGCGATTAACATAATTTTATTAAAATATAATAACAAAACAATTTTTGTGAATCTGAGCATTAAGGTTAGAACTGTATGGTAGAATAAATATGGAATCAATAACGTAATGTCATATACCCATGTAATTCTACATGATTCCGACCTTGTTTTGGATCTTGTTTTCGTTTATTATAAAACACGTGGATTGTGATGTTTATCAGTAAGCCATTATGATGCTGTTAAAAATATTTCGTAAGATAGGCCTACAAAACCCTTTGTATTTTCAAAAAATGTTACAAACCTTGTTTGGTGGCATCTCGTTTCTTTCTTTATTCTGAAATTTTTCTGGTCATACAGAACGGTCAATAAAACAAAATATTTTTGATCAAATTGTATCGTTTAGCATCAAGCCTTGTATAAATCTGTTTGCTACACGCCTTAATAAGAAAATGCCAAAGTATGTTGGTTGAACAGGAACATGACACATGTTTACAGATCGTAAAATTAACCCCTTTTCTGCAAGTGTAGACATTATTCTGGAGTTTTTGTTTAGTTTATATAACCAAAATCTAGGTAATTTCTAGTTCTTTAAATACGAAACGAAGCTCGCTGTCGGCAATCATAGGTAATTTCTAGTTCATTTAATTACTTTAAACATTATCATCAGTTGAATTACTTTCCTAAAAGATTTATCCATGAAACTTATCATATTGATTGTGTTGTTTTCTGTTCAAAGATGACAGAATGTGCACATATTAAACATTAGCTATATGAATGTTTCTAGCAATCGGGTAACATTAGGATCATCTCAGCACATTAAACACTGTAGACCAAGAAAAGAATTCAGAAGTTTTACAGTCAATGCTTATTCTCCAGATAATCGATTTTGTCCTATAACAACCCCTAACGAGTATCTTGTGAGAACAAAATCCCTTAATTCTTGCTTAAAACAATATCATCCGGTATCAAAGGATACTGTTAGTCGTTGGATAACAATTGGACTGAATCAAGTTGACATTGATATAACTATATATACAGCTAATAGCACTAAAGAAGCCAGTGTGCCTGCCACTAATACTCCAAGACAGTGGTCCTTAAAAGTATTCTTGATAAGGCTGGTTGGTGATCAGCTACAACTTTTGCCAAATAAAAGTGTTATATGAAAAAAAGAACTAACTTCAACAGAATCGTTTATTTCTTCGTGGTAACTAAATATGTTAATGTATAAACCCTTAAATCGCGTGAATTTTGCTTTAATCTTCATTAACACTGACAACGTGTTTCGATTATTAATCGATTATATAATTGATTGCCCAACACTTCACATTGGTGAGTTAAACAGAAGCTGAGAGGAGATGCTAAGGAGACGATTACACTTGAAAGCAAAACATTCAGAGTTTAAATCTGATTAGTATAAAGTATAATCCGATTTCAGTAGTTGATAAACTAAACTAGTTGAACTCCAAACGATACCTACCTTAAGGGACGTTTAATTGTAATTCTGTCTCTATCAATCTAATGGTGCTAAGGGGTAAAATCTCGTTTAATTGGTAGGCAGAATAACAATCAAACTTCACCTTAAGGTAAGTATTGTTTCATTTTTGAATTTTATGATATATAGGACCGTGATTCTAGTTCAGACAACAGAAAACCGCGAGCAGATATATAGCCATCGCCCCTGTCTGATGGGTGGGTTTCAAAAGCCTACCGCTAACCGCTGCCAACCGGCCTACCGGAAGGAAAAAAATGCGCCAAAATAGATATTGTTAAATTTAAGGATCGTAGATTTTCATACAATAAAACGAAACTATTCAATTTGACGAAAATTTTGTTGACGTCAAAATTATGGAATCAAAATTATTTTAAAAATAAAACGAAAAAAATAAATATTTTCTTTTCGTGTTCAGCGATGTTTTTCTTCATATTAACTGATACAATCCATGCCAAAAAAGCAATAATCTAATTTGTATTCAAATGGGACACACAATTAACCCATCATAAATTGACGAGTAGACAAATTGACTGCCAAAAGTCGGCGTATTACGATAGCCATAGCTATTTTCCTATAGAGAAACAGATTCAGTTGTACAGGAAGTACCGATTAATGCAGAATATCATATTACATTGACAAACGATAATTCATCTTCAGATATTCAAACTTCAGACCACAAAAAACTGTAAATATTATAATATTATAAAAGGAAATAAAAGAAAGAAAGATTTAGATAAATTAACTCAAAAATAATAAAGATATAATAAAAACAAAAAACGACAATTCTTTAAGACTGAATCTGATCGCCATCAAAATTAGGGTTGGACACCTGAAGCTTGAGCTGTATCATAAGTGTGACCATCAACCATGGACCTATCAAGATCATCGTAGTTACCTTCTCCTGGGGATCTTCTCGGTTCTAGAGCTAGTGGTCTGGATGACTCTGAAATTGATAATTGATAATATAATTTATAATAATTATATACTACCCCCATTGTTTGATATCAGTATTATAACTTTGTTATACGTTGTATGTTTTTGTCATTTAAGTTTTAAATAAATCAGAATACAGAATTCTGTTTGAGGATGATGTCCATATCGCGGACGTTGTGAAAGGAGCGTCTTTCTCTCGTGGTTTATTCCTTCCCATTCTTATTTTTCGATCTACTTACAAAACGTAACTACGTAGTAAATAATTTAATTTCTGATTTAATTTTTATAAACTAGACTTATTATTCATAACATTATTTGTCCTTTGTATAAGTTATATACTTTATACTGACGATCCGGAAATCATTTGACACAATCTAAGAAATACAAAACCATACGAGTAACCATACACTTTCATTATATTAACTAACTTCATATACCATTACATCAACTAAGCTCATATGCCATTGCCTCTCTAGATATACGACTTATCTTTCCAAATCATGTCTGACTACGAACCTAGGTTCTGATTCTGATAATATATGTCACACGCGAAGATTCGTATTGATACAAGATATGACTTTGGCATGAACAGAGTATTTCTACAGATATTATGCAACAATTTCGGAGTAACGTAATTGAAATTATAGCTGATTGGTTCAATAACAGCTGATAGACCAATCAAATTCCAAATATGGATCCCGGTGGATTCAAAATACTTATGTAACCGATTAGAAGATAAATACTTTCTGTTTTAGATTTAGAGTTGGTTTATTCGATATTTAACCATGCTTGAATCATTAGATCCCGAGACCGCTTGCGGTCGAGGGTCTCTAATGGTATATTCAAGCATGGTTAAATATCGAATAAACCCCCTCTAAATCTAAAACAGAAAGTCTTTTATCGGAATTGTACCACAAATTGTGATTATTTTGTTCCCGGACACTTTTTATGGATAATTTAGAACATGGGTTATTCGGTTTTATGACGTCAGGTGCAGTATGACGCACATAACAACAAACTGCACGTGCGCTATCGAATGAAAAAGAAGACACCCTTTCTATCATATCATTAACATTAACAAGATTTGTAACTAGTTCGCTGAAATTAATACGCCAAATTGCAAAGACATGATGTCAAATTGCTATTAAACCCCATGTATTTGGACCAATCAGAACTCAGCATTTTTGTTATTTGTGGTACAAATAATATTACAGACCTTGTATAGCTGCACCTCGTTTTCTTTTATTCTGAAACATCACGCTGATCAAAATGTGAATCAAAACCAAAACACCAACAACACAGTTCAGGGCTTTGAAATCACATTAAAATTGTTTGGTTGTTTGCAAACATTATTGCTGCAAGGGGCTGTTGATTGGTCGAGGGGTAAACTAGATACTGGTGGCTGGTCGGGAGATAAACTAGAAACTGGTTGCTGGCCTGAAGGTGCTCCAGTGACCAATGATTTAGTTGACCGGTATGGCGATAATGTTGTTTGAGCTGTAATTGTTGACTGATCTGAAATTGAAAAAGTTACTGAATTTAATGGAAATAACATTCATAGAGAATCTTTTCTTAATTCATGGTACCTGGTCAGTCCAACCGATGAATTGACTCAATAAAACTAAGTGGCTGATGGGGCTTACTTAATTGGAATGATGCTATCATTGTCTTCAATACATATACACAGTTACGAAAACCCTCTTTATAACCCATTTAAGACCTGCCGGAATTTTACACTGGAAAATTTGTTGAAAAATAAAACGAATACGAACCAGAATTTCTAACTGTTATATTAACTACATCAGATTGTATTCTGTTATCATTTGGATAAACACAACTCCACTGTACTGTTTGTGGACTACTCTCTCCACGAAGAACTTTTAATGTAATTATATAGTCATTCCCATTTCTTTTTAATTCACATTTATATTTCTGGGTATCAGGTGTTGGTATTTCGCATTTACCATAAGCCACTTGAATAATCGTATTTTTGTTTCTTTTAAATCCAAACTCTGCATATACAGTTTGACACGTAATAGCAAACTCTTTTTCCTGGTGATACAGTGGTAGGGTACGCCCAAATAGAAATAAGTTCTACAATATAAAAATTATAAAAGAATTATCATACAAGGTAGAACTAATTTGACAAGCAATATTTATTACACTTACAATAAGTTTCTAATAATTTGATCGAGAGGACCCCTTATTTTTCATCTCAGATTCTCCTTGTCACTGATGCAAGACGCAAGCATAACATTGTCATGTTGTTCTGATGGGGTACAATGTGCTACACCATGTGATATTCAACAGATTAAGATTGAAAATCAAATATTGTTGTCATAATTGCACTGTATTGGGTTGAATATTTCTATCAAGGCACCATATAGATGATAAACATTGACTTTTACTTCACGTAACATTTATCAAAAATAGAAAAATAAAAGTATCAAACGCAGTGTCGCTACAGTTGCAAAGCATAGTCTTTGTATCACAACTCCCACCACTGTGCGATTTTGTTTGTTTTTCAACTTATCATAAATTTCGAAGAGTACATTACTGATAACGTTAATTAAGTTCATATAACTGACTTACGTGTTTCACCACCCTGTATCCATAAAATAACTAGAAAATAAACAACACGATAAAAATACATCATTTTATTGATCTGTTGTCAGTACCACGATATCAATATAAATAATAATTATTATATACAGTTTATATCTCTAGTGTCTTATATAGACTGATAATAAATATAGTCAATTATACCAGTTTTAAATCAGGAAGTTAATATTACACTAGGATGTTTTTATTCTAAACAAAAATATCGTATTCTGAGTTGCCATCTGACCATATTGTGCTCTACCCCACCCGACATGTCTTAAACATTCTCTGTCGAGATCTCTGATAGGCTGCCATTTTGCTAACGTGAAATGTTGTTGCAAGATGAAGGTGTCTATTGCACTTCATAATAGCTTGACATTGTGCAGATATTTAATTCTAAGAGGTAGTATTCCTTCAACGGATATCCTTTGGGGATGTTTCTATATTGTATGTTCCTTGTTGTAGATAAAAAAAAAATACTGGACGTGAATCATCCTTTCTAACGTTTAGATCAATTATAATATCACAGTTAGTATAACATTCGTAATAATCTATCTCTCTAATAGATAAGGATGTATTTTCAAATTCTAGGATATTTTTTGATGGCTATATGGATACAGCAAACTGAATCTAACCTAATATCGTGTAAGTTCAATTCAATTTTCTCCGTTTTTGACAATCCCCAGCAATACTGAATCTGTAGCAAAAATGAAATAAATTGTATGGCGATTTACATCCTATTTATAATTCTTTTGCATCTAACAGGCATATCAAGACAAGCAACACCATTTAGCGTTTAATAAGTAAAATCTTACTAGGACAGTGGCATTTACCGCCCTGCATCACTGACAAGGGGTAACCATTCAGTTTTGAAAATCTGAAAGTTCATATCGCCCCATATTGCCTTGATTAAACCTTGGACCCTAAGGTAGTGAGGAAGCATCTGAGCTTTCCGCTAGCGCTTTTGGAACTCTCAAGGTAGACTGTTTGCAGATTCAGCTTTACGACCCCCCCCCCCCCCAGATTTGCCGAATGAAATTTGTTAAATATATTGATATGATCATCTGTATGCACTATATTTATTACAGTTTCGTACAACTTTTTCCAGCCTGGTAACTTATTAGCGAATAAAGGTGGGTATAATAACAAACTTACAAATACATGTACACTCAACTACGTCGTGTTTAATTTTAAGACAATCCACATTAATCTTGAGTCATTCAACCGTACACCATGGGGACCTCTGCTCGAGTATCTTTTTAACGGATCGGATAACAAGTGGTCGATACTTGACCAAATGCATAATGTTTGCTCGAGTGTAGAATAAAATTGAGCTTCTGTGCAATTGGCGTGGGCAAGGGAGAAATTTTGAAGTAAAATCACGCTGAAATGTAGCTGTACGTTTTAATGCTTTAATAAATAAAAATGTGCAATGCAAAACTGCACTGAAGAGGCAGTCTTAAAACAACAAAATAATTTGTTTGTTGGTTTCAATAGTTTCCTCGACAACACCGACAACAACAACCCGAACTACAACCAGCGTTACATCGACAACCACCCGACCTACAACCAGTGTTACGTCTACTACCACCCGACCTACAACCCGTGTAACGACTACAACCACCCGACCTACAACAAGCATAACGTCTACAAACACCCGACCTACAACCAGCGTTACGTCTACGACCACCCGACCACCAACCAGTGTTACGACAATCTTTTACTGGAAACAGCATATAAAGGATGAAAGAATTCAAGTCAAAGGATCCAGTAGTCACATCGCTATATCATCTAGTCCTACGAGCACTTGTTGTGCCACAACAGCTATTTTGTTTGGATCTCTGATCGTACTAATAATGGATTGAACCTCAAAGTTTAATAGATAGAGAAATTGGGGCAGATACATGTACCTCGTTTGTTTACTGACTGTGTTCATTGTACAGATTATTGATAAATATAAAACGAAATAGCTTCGCTGGCTCAACTAGATAAGTGCGGTCCCTTTCTCGAAACTTTAGAATATTATTTATGCTCTTTTGCATTCTAAGACCCCTCGGTTAGTCAATTTAATGCTTCATTTTAAAGAAAAACAAATAATTTATTTTGTGTTTTAGTTTTTTAGATAATTACTTTAGTACTTGGGATGGGATACTTTTAGAGGTAGGGCCTCTCGGACCCTATTGTAGTTGAGTTATTGAATGGTTAAAAAGAATAGAAGAAGCAATTTCGATGAGGCTTGGTATATTGTTTGAGCTCGTCGCACTTATTATAACATTCTTAAGCTTTCTGGACAAAAAAAGTTTATTCTTCTCTCAAAAGATATAAATAATTTCCTTGATTGCAACTCATTTGCTATCGTCGAACTCACTGTTTTTACTAAGTACTAAAACTAGGCTAACATCGCACAATACGTCATTTACCTTCAAATATACCTATAATGTATCTTCTGTTATATTAAAACGCAATCTTAAAAAAAATTGTTGTCTTTTCTAAAACAGAGAATTAACAAAGGACAAGTCGTTATTCTAACTCGGGTGTTTCTTGACACACATGGATTTTGACGGTCAGCTGAGCTGTGTGGTGAGCAGCTTTGACAGTTGTGTCGCCAGGCAGGGTGTGCTTACACTTCTAGAAATCCCAAAAGTGTGATTGATATACTTCCGCATGTATAAAGTGCTTTCATCTATGTTTTTCGTCTAAATGTTTTTATTTTATTTATTTTTTATATTTGGGGTTTCGTTCTGTGGTTCGGATCATAAAGACTTGGATTATTTATTACTGATAAGCTTAGATAACACGCTTGGAACTTGGGGCAAATGGACTATGGAGGCTGAATGAAAGTTTATTATTTCATGTTTTAGTTTTTTTAATTTTTTGACTTGACAGCTTTGACAGTTGTGTCGCCAGGCAGGGTGTGCTTACACTTCTAGAAATCCCAAAAGTGTGATTGATATACTTCCGCATGTATAAAGTGCTTTCATCTATGTTTTTCGTCTAAATGTTTTTAATTTATTTATTTTTTATATTTGGGGTTTCGTTCTGTGGTTCGGATCATAAAGACTTGGATTATTTATTACTGATAAGCTTAGATAACACGCTTGGAACTTGGGGCAAATGGACTATGGAGACTGAATGAAAGTTTATTATTTCATGTTTTAGTTTTTTTAATTTTTTGACTGTAATTTATGTATGTAATTTTCATCTCGTATGTGAAACTCATTATGGCCAGTCAAACAAATAGAGCTGATTTATTATGCGGAGTAATATAATATATTTATGGTTGTTATTAGTTAATAAAATAGTTCGGTTGAATAAGTTTAATTTCAATGTTTTTATGAGTAAACTGACAGAATGTTGATTCATTCTTAAATTTTACTATCTCCGTAACAGGTTAATGTTCATGTTATTAAAGAACGATAATTCATTTTAAACTATTTTACTTCAGACCACACTACTTATCACATTTCCCAAATTGAACAAATAACTTTACAATCTACCTTATAAACAGGTTAAAGTTCAAAATTCAGATAAAGAACGATAATTCATTTAAAACTATTTTTCTTCAGACCACAGTAAAACGACTAATCCAAATTACATCGAGAATTTAGATTATTGTAAAGATAGTTCTTACTATACAGTCATCCTATTAGGTTAAAGTTCAAATTTGTACATAAAGAGGGATAATTCATTTTAAAACAGGTTATTGATAATCAATGAAAGGTAATTTAACTAATTTGCTTCAGACTGAAATAAATCTATAAGCAACAATTCAATCAATGCGAATTTCGCCCCATCGAAAGGATACTTTCTTTTGGATATAATGTTCACATAATGATTAAAGAACGATAATTCATTTTAAGACAATAAAAGCCGTTAAATCATTACCATTGTGTGCTTTAGGTTGTCAACTGTAAAGTTCTCACTACAGTTTACTTTCCTGGCAAAACTTCTGTCATTGCACAATTCATTGTACTGCTCAGCTTCATTAGCCCAATTAGATACAGAAACGTAGGGCGTAATGCTCCATTTTGTTAATGTAATTGAGGATATATTTTATTAGTAATGTTAATTTCTCATGAACTTGAATATCGCCAGTTATGTTCCTTCTAATTAAATTGACATCATTAACACTTTAACCGTCAAAGGATTGACTCTGGGTGTAAACATTAACCCCTACATTATTAACTGAGTACGAACAAGGCAGGGTCTGTTCGTTAATAAAAAAAGAAAATGTTGTTTCAAGTGTAATTTTTTTTTTTATAAATACAATATTTTGATTGGGAGTAAGCACCAATTTTGCATTAAAGTATGATTCTCTCACAGTTCTCAACTAAATAGGAGTTTAACATCGTCGAGTAAATTTCTCATTTAAATCCCAAATTAAACTTAATTGCCTAACTGTACCTTGGATTAAGTTAGAATTTCTTTTTTTCGATTTACGTGACCTACTCGCACGTATTCTCGGTCACATATTTTACAAATATGTTCACAGTAAGATAAGAATACTTAAAAGCCTAGGTGATGAAATAAGAAGCAAAATGATGAGATATTTAGTGTATTGGCAATAATGTCGATATTCGTGATGCTCCGTACACAATTTTCAATGTTTGATGATCCCATATCTCTAAAAAAAAGTCATCGTAAAACTTTAGTGGCCCCACTGCCGTCCCTGTATCAATTTGGTTGGCTAAAAATTTGATGAGATAGTTCAACAAAAAAGTGTTGCTGATCTTTTGTGTGTGTGTGGAAATGGTGTGTGGGGGGGGGGGAGAGGGTGTGTGTGTGAGGGAGGGTCTGTGTGTGTTGGGGGTTTGTGGTGTTGTTACGATTAGAGCCAGGTCGAGATTTTTAATGGCCTGTATTATTGATATAGAACAAATACGGGGCGATGGTAAAAATCGCTCAAAATTCTTATCAGCCTCTCAATGAGTTGGTGACATTTTTATTGCCGCGATAGAGTGGTGGAATTATGGTCTCTTCAACCAAGATAAATCACCCTTCCCTCTACTGCTCTAACCTGATGTTACAACAGTTCACGTTTCGATCGTGATCCTTATATCCGTTATAATACACAAATTGTATCATTATGTGAAATTTGTCGTATAATGAAATATATAATTGAAATTGCGAAAGCACAGAACTAGAATAAATTTAACATGAAATACTGTTATGTGCAGCAAAAGTGTCAAAATATATACAATGCATTTCAGGGACTCATGTATAACGTTTTCCGAAGCATTACTCTACATTTTATATATAGACCACTCTTTAATGATTGTCTGCCCAGACAGCTTGGTTTAGCAAGACAGCGAACGACTTCTGTGTGATATATATGTCGAATCAGAAAGCCATTTTCTAGTCATCTGTCCTTTTTTTATATAAAGAACTAAGGTCATAACATATACCCCAATATTGTCAGAAGAAATTTAACAAATTAATGTTAAACACAAATTCTATTATCTTGAACCATCTAGCAAAATATATATTTTTATCTTTGAAAAAAAAGGAAAAATTCTCGGAGTGTTTGAGCATGTAAAATAAATACATGTATCCAGTTTGTTTGTGTTTATTATAATTATATGTATATGTCTTCTCTATTGTATAATGAGCCTGTGGTTTATTATAATTATATGTATATGTCTTCTCTATTGTATAATGAGTCTGTGGCCTCTATATTTCAATAAAAATCTGCTACTCTACATTTTATTTATGTTTTTAGGGTACCGTATTTTCACAAATGTTTTTTAAATATTGGAACCAACTCCTTTCTTAATAAGTTGTTTTAACGAGGATTATTTATCGAAAGCGCTAGACATCCCTTTCGGGATACTACATACTGAGATACTACATACTGTTTAGGCTCCTTCGTTTATCCATTATACAATATTTACAATGTTGTTTTTTGTTTTATCTTACTCATCTTTTTATAAAAGGTGGAAAATTATTATCTTTTCTAAAATCATCTTTTTGCGTAAAAGACGTCATGATTTCATGAAAATTAAAATGATTCTTTCATAATAATTAAAAATCATAATTTCGCATTTATAGAAAATAACAATTTATTAAAAACGAAAAATATCAATAGATTAAAAAACCACCAATTCAAACCATTTCTTAATTCAAAATACATAAATGTAAAATAGTATAATGAAATACTAATTGTAGTAAATGAAATATACTAATTGTAGTAATTGAAATATACTAATTTTACTAAATGAAATATACTAATTTTACTAAATGAAATATACCAATTTTACTAAATGAAATATACCAATTTTACTAAATGAAATTTACTAATTTTACTAAATGAAATATACTAATTTTTATAAATGAAATATACTAATTATACTAAATGAAATATACTAATTTTACTAAATGAAATATACTAATTTTACTAAATGAAATATACTAATTTTACTAAATGGAATAAACTAATTTTACTAAATGAAATATACTAATTTTACTAAATGAAATATACTAATTTTACTAAATGAAATATACTAATTTTACTAAATGAAATAAACTAATTTTACTAAATGAAATATACTAATTTTTATCAATGAAATATACTAATTTTAGTAAATGAAATATACTAATTTTTATCAATGAAATATACTAATTTTTATCAATGAAATATACTTATCTATGAAAGTTAAATAATGATATTTCGAAATCTAAATTCAAAATTTTTAAAAACTTAAAAACTTAAAATTAAATTGTTATTTATAAAATCTAAAGTCATCATTTCTTAAATGTAAAATTATCATTTATAAAGGTTTTAAGCTTATAATACGTAAAGTATCATTATGTTTATAATTGTAAAATCTACCATAATTCATAAAAAATCTTAAATTCTTTAATCAATGATATAAACTTATTCAGATTACCCTCTCTAGAAGTATATCCATTACTTACTAATTATATTATTAATATTTCTGTCACGGAAATTTGCACATGTTATTTAGCTTGGCAATTTTTCAAATTGAAATATACATATTTTTGAAACGGCAACGTTACGATGTATTCCTTCCTCAGAAGGAAGTTTAAGATTCGTCACACTTCTAAGAGTGCCAATAAATTTCTTCGAAGACAAAACAACTTTTTGACGCATTCCCTGCCAAAAAAAAAAAAAAAAAAAAAAAAAAAAAAAACACATTTAAAAAAAATCCTACATACAAGAACAACTACATGTTGTTAAATTCCCATCCTCCAAATAAAAACAACGTTTTGTTAAATCTTTGCATTCTATGATCCTATCCTGAGAAAAAAATATCTGGTATCCCAAATCCCAAGAAGAACTAGAACGCTTTAATTCTTACATTAATCAAATTTATTAAGTCTGGAGAGGAAAAAGCAACAGCAAAAACCTATACATAATCCACACAAGTAAAATTTCGTTAAATTCTTATCCACAGGAAATTGAAATTTCGTTTATTTCCCACATTGAAATCCTACATTATCGGAAGAAAAGCCACATTTCGTTAAATTCCAACACCAACATCATACGAAAATATTATAACATTCTCCCGCATCCATATATAGAACCATATATCCCACAAAAAGCAACGTTTCGTTGAAATTCTATATTACACCGTTGATAATAACATTATGTCTCTAACAACATGTATCCCAAACAACGCTTCGTTAAATTCTTATATCCCACTTAGAAAATGAAACATTATCCTGCATCAGAAGCATTCGTTCAATTCCGATATCATTCGAAGAAAAGCAAAGTTTCGTTAAATTTCTGCGTTCCACGAAGAAGTGTATCGTTTCGGTAATTTCCTACATCCTCAGAAGAAAAATAACTTGCGTTAAATTTCTGCCCTCTGTGGGGAAAGGTAACGTTTGGGTAAATTCCTACATCCTCCGAAGAAAAGATATGAGATATGAGAAAGACAATGATGAGAAATATTAATAAAGGAAAAGAGAGACGGGGCAATATAACAATTTGTTCTTAAATATATATCACACTCGTAAAATAGTAAAAATATGGCGCCATAAAGCACGTGCTCATTTCTTAACGTACGATGTCAATTTCGTTGTTTCATATTTTCATCCATATAACTTATTTATGCCCGGAAGTTTCTTTTTAATCATTTTCCAATCAATTATTTTGATTTGCTCTTGTATTTGATATTTTGATTGACTAAAATGTATGTTGACGAATAAGCTAATTTCTTCCAAATCTTGAATATTATCTTTTTTCACTTTAATTATCATTTTTATAACTAATTTTACTAAACTGTATACAGGCCTGATGATAAATCAACTAACTTTATATTTTCTGGAGAAAATAAGTTGAAATAAGTCAGTGGTGTCAAATAATATAAAATTCAACCAGATTAAACTTTCAATTCAGATTTTGCGAAGAAATGTTTTGAACTTGTTTTATTTTATAACTTGTTTGTCAGTGCCAAATTTGTTACGTTTTAACATCATGACGCCATGGTTTTTTGCTTTGATTAGACCGGACAGTGGAAATTCCAATTTCACACTTGAAATTCTTATTTGCATTGATTCAAAATATATGTTAATACCCAAAATCTGAAAATCAATCGATGTCAAACGACAGAGGCAATTCCAATTTACACTTCTAATGCCCAATTGGATTTAGGCGATTAATGTCATATTTGATAGGAAACAGAATCTCTCAAACCAGTGCCGCCATGGGTCTATAGTCTGAAAGAAAAAAAAGGACATTTCCGATTTTACACCTATGTTTTTTTTCCCACGGATAAAAGTTTGATCAGAAGTCGCCATTGAATTCATATAATCAGTGCCATGTCCTAAAGTACTGGACAAATAGGCAGGATCACCATGCCTCTATTTTACACATCTACATTTACACCAGTCATTTTTGATTGACAAATAAGCTTAGCATGAGACATGGGTTGTTTGACAATGTTAGTAATTTGTCATATTTTGGCTCTATGGTCTTTGTATACAATTAAAACACCC
>CM060202.1:28365431-28390807 GCA_030562195.1 Nipponacmea schrenckii | reverse complement strand
GTAGTAATGGCTACCGGAAGTCGTCTGCCTTCAGATTTACAGTTGAGAACTGCTGTGTTGAAATCAACTCTTGTACTACCCACAGAATAACCTGCAAAAAAATACAAAACAAAACCATTTTCGGTTACAGTTACAATTTGTTTCGTTCCATGTTTTTTTGTAGTTTTGTAAATTGACAAAAATCCGACGAAAATATACATCCATCACATGATCTATTCAGAAGATTTTGTTGTATAGGATGAGGCTAGGAATTGTGGGTCGTAACATTCAGTTTAGTAAAATGAGAAATTTTTTTGTAAAGACGGATAATTATTCGGGGAACTTGACCAGCTGTATTGTTGTATTGTATAACAAAAGGTATAGGATGCATAGTTTGTAATTTATTTATCCAATAATTTTCTTGAATGAAGCCAATTTTCTTAGAATCAGTACCAGGTTGTTGGTAAATCTGTTTAATCGGAATAATTTTAATGTTCGTTATGTGGTGGTCGGGTTCATTAAAGTGTTTTGAAACAGTTTTCTTAATTTATTTTAAAATGATGTCAGGCTTGTGATGATTAAAACGAACCCTTAACGAATTTGTTATCTCTTCAACATATTGTTGGTCACACTTTGTGCAAGAAATACATGTAATGATATTTGTGCTTGTACAATTGAGTTTGTCATTTACCTGAAATGTGGAATTTGTGCGTCTATGTCGAAAAGAATTAGTGACAAAATGAAGGGACAAGTTTGACAGCAGTTGGTGTTACAATGATGAACTGTAGAATTTGGTAATGGTAAAAGATTCGAATTGTTTTTAGCAGAGATTTGAGCAACTGTGAAGCTTTTGAAATTTCTCAGGAACCTTCTCGAGTAGCCACTTTCACGTAATTTTTGGAAAACAGTAGAGCAAGCCTCCTCGAAGTCCTTCTTGTGCGTTCAAATTCGGTGAAATCTCAAGATTTCATTGTTACCTAATGATGCCAGAAAAGGTATGTTTCGGATGAAAATATGATTTGAATAAAATTTGTTTGGTATCTGTTGGCTTGAAATAAACTTTAATATCTAATTGATGCATGAAAATTGGTATCTTTAAAAACTGTGGTTTTAGAAAATCAATCTGTTTGTCGCTAAGTTAAGTTTTACAGAAGGGTGGTGGTTATTTAGAATATTAAAATATTCCCAAAATGTATCTATTGTATGGGTCCAAATTAAGAATATATCATCAAGAAATCTTACATAAAAAATTGGTAGTTTGGTGCAGAGATGTGAAACTTCTCTTTCCCATTCTGCCATGAAAATGTTTGCAAAAAAGGTGAAAATCGTTTTCCCATGGCAGTTCCTGAAGCCTGAAGATAATGTTTTTCTTTAAAAGTAAAGTCATTACGTTCTTTCAAACAAATTTCTAAAACTCAAGAATTTCTTTATCTGGTTTCTCAGGATCGGGCTTCCGCTCGGAATATATTTTTTATTAAGATTTTGTCAGATTATTTTTTGCGGGTAAAAAGCCCTCATTCATGTCCTATATAGATATAGAATATACAACACCATTACTCATTTCAAGGCCGGTGAGCACCATGACTTGTATACCTATTTTGAAAGTCAAAGACTGGTAGCCGACAACTGATAATTAAATTCATATGAGGTTGGAACAGAGGCAGATGTTTCTCTCTGACCATTATGGGGTTTATTGGGATTGATACACTTACTGTCATCTGATCCAACACAAAGATAATGTCTGCTGTCTGTACAGGGTTTACTGTACCATCGTTTATAATATACATCCATCACCCCACAATCAGTTCCTCTGTGGTCTACAGGTTCTCCCGATTTCCATTTCAACTCTGTTAAAACTCGTCCATTTAACCACTGATAGTTGTGGATTGTTTCGTTCCACTCTAATGCCAACCATACATCATTACTACCAAAACAGAACAAAATATTTTAGTCCTCTACTTGCATTTTTGGGAAAACTGTACCAATGTATTTTTCCCTACGATCATTATCAATTGGTGTCGGACTTTCTTGCTGTATAGATTTCATTGGATTGGAAAGGCTTTAGTGCAGAAAGAAAAAGTCACAGCGACCCGTTACTGATCGGTCGACTTTTGATTTGAACGCTTAACTCCAGAAGTCCCAATTTCAGTCGATATCTTAATAATTGATAGAAAAGGGATCTTGGAAAGGATGACCTCGCTCAAACCAATATAAGGAGAGGGCAAGTAAAAGTATGCTTGAATGCCACAACTAAAGCAACTATGAACCAATTCTGAACAATTAAGTTAATCAAAAGACGTTAGTGTAGAAAATATACATAATAAACCTATCGCCTCATCTCCAAATTACTGGACCAAGTAGTGATGACGTCCGCCCAGCTGCATGTTATTTTGTCTTTGACTGTCCTGGTCATTTTTTAAAAAAATATTTTAATCAAAATTTACTGTGTAGTGTTCCCGAAAAACACTTGATTTTCTTTATTTACAAAGATATTTCTTTGTAACCATTAACATCTATGTTAGAATTTAGAGATGGCTGGTCGCGTTAATGTTAGTATTATTTATTTAAAACTTACCCGGCATTGAAGGTATTAAAATAATTCTGAGCATCTATATATTGATGATAGGTGGACATTGTTAATAATTCTAAACCTCGATTTTTACATTCTAATACTGCATCATTAAAACTCTTGGTGTAGCTTTCTCCTGAACCAAAATAAAAATGAAATGAAATGAATGGAGTTTTACGTCCTATTCTTCTGCACCTTATGGGCTAATGAAATCGCTGAACCAAAATAAAGAAAATATTACTAATACGTGTAGATTTAGAACATATTACCTCTCAACTGTTTCTCCCATTTCAAACATCTAGGTGGACAATAGACATTTTTAATAATTCTAAAACTTGACTTTCACATTCTACTACTGCATCATTAAAACTCAAGCTGTTGCATCTTCTGTCATAATTAAAGACAATTACTTTTTGATACATTCATGGCCTCTATCATCCAGTCCTTCTTCGTTTGGAACTGGACTGGTTAGTTACAACTTTTATAATAGACCGAGAATATACGGTGGCTACTCTATCTGATTAGCTGTTATTCCACATCCGTTTCGGTGATGGGATACACTAAATAACAGAATTCACTTGGAACACTTTTTAAAGTACTACTTATCAAATTTCGTATGAATGCCGCCATACTTTTATGAGAGTATTTCTGCTGACCACGTGATGCTATACGATAGGTTTAATTGTGGCCGATTAATTATTGATTAACTGACGCGCATATTAAAAGTGTCCTTGAGTCTCCCATTCAAGAGTACAGAACACAAAGGAACTATGAAATTTCGTCGGGAACTTTTTGATAATGAAGTCTTCAGTCTCATCTCTGTACGTTTACAAAAGTCCTTGTAGTACCATTTTAATGGAGCGGGTTTCGATTTCTAGTGTTTTCTTAATTTTGGAGACTAAGACTTTATTAGCATTCGAAAGCGTCGTAACAAAATATTCAAAGACATAAATGATAATGCTTAAATAACAACCCTAAGAACTCTCGTTGAGGAAATATTTCTATAAAAATTGTTTACCAAACCATCCACGAAACCAAGCCCGAGTAATCATATTCTTACCAACTGAAATGGATATTGATCAACATACCGGCAATCCAGGGCCACCACCTTAGGGAACCGAACCCCTAAACGAGTCCGAAATTCTGAAGAGATGGGTCATCGTTCACGCCCTTCTGAGTCTTCATCACGTGACCCAGGTTCTAACTGTATTTTATCACCAAGCCCTGATGCCCTAATCCATCACGTGTAGTCGATTCGTGAATCTTACGACCATGATCGATCAACCGCGACCAGTTAGAAAAGACCTCATTCAAACAGGCCCATTACATCTCGGAAGCAGAGAATCAATTGAATAATCCTAAACATTATCTACCATTAAGTACCTCCTGGATTAAGCAATCACCATTATGCAACCAGTAATAGAGCAAGCAGGATATATCCCCCTTGTCTATAAGCAGGAAAAATCAGAAGTTTAATGACAACCCTGATCATAGTAAACTATAAACACTTAACAGACACGATACTTCTCACACATTTGGCGTGTTATTATCAGATTAGAACAGACCAAAAATAACCGGCAGATCCAGACCCTTTATCCCAAAATATCAATAATGTATGTGTTCATACTAGGCCGTTACAACTTGGAGAATCAATTCCCCGAAATCTAATGCTAATTATAATTACCTCCTTGAAAAGATCCAGGAAATATCAACATAAATATCACAATATAAAACTTCATTATAGAGTCCTGTGAGCTAACGTTGATCTCTACTGTCGAGTTTCTGAACCCTCTCCTCCATCTGTGTGTGTTAACTAAGACACATGAAGTATATCTTCAACGAATCAATCATAGCGATATGGAAATTATAAGTACAGAATGTCGGGTTATTTACTTTAGCAAGGGATTTAGTCTTCAAAGATTATGAACAAACGCGTCAGAGGTTCTACGGAATTGGCACTAACATTTTCAGTATTTCTAAAACTCATCTCTTCTGAGAGATCCACCATCATTCAATATACTTTACGGGATGTGGATTATGGAGGTATATTAGGGCCAATATCCAATGATATAAACATATCACTAAGACAACATTGACGCTACAAAAGTTAAATTACATTGTGCATTATACCATAAATTCATCCAACAAAATACCGCTAATGATTTAACCAAGTTAGATTATACTTATGTCAGAAGATATGTCTTATTTTTCTTATAACATTTTACATTATTTAACAATCTATCACGCAAAAACATTTCACAATATCTTTCATTTTTATTATATAAACTAAATGAATATTACACTTTGTATATTGCATTAAGCAAAAATTTCGTTTCGTAAAATGAGAGATGTTTTCTGTTTCGTGTTTTTTCTTTTCTGTTTCGTGTTTTTCTTTTCTGTTTTTTCTACCGTGCATTATCTTTTTTATGCAAAACATTGCCCTCATTAATATTCATGAGATAAACAGTTACGCTTGCACGACTGGCAACATCCGAAATGTTTGTTTACATTGGTGGTATAATTTGTTTTGGTGTGATTTGATTTTCAGAAGAATTCGTAGAATAGCAAATAATTTGGAAGCAGGGCATCCTTTGGAAAATATTCAACATCAGCCTGAATGCGTGAATAGTATAGAAGCAACATTAGATTTAAAACTAAACAATGAAATGAATTTTAACCTTGAAAATTGTGTCGTTAATCTGTCAAAATTTTGGGTTTACTCCTATTACTCACAATTCCCATTTCTCATAATTAATTATTTATGGTTTAGTGCATCTTTAATCCCTAGCTGTACCCCTATAGAGATAAGGACATAACCCATGTATTCTTTAATCTCAATCTCAATAATATAAACACTCAATATTAACAACAACAAAAATTATTTTAAAAAAATAATATTAAAGCACATATTTATGCACATATTTAAGCACTTTGATTAAATAAATTAAATATCATCAAATGACCGATTGAATTCAAATATCTCCCCATGAGGCGAATTAATTTCTTTACATTCTGGTGAATATTTAAGAGTGTCATGACCTATAGATTTGCATAAAAAAAAAAGATAATGCACGGTAGAAAAATCAGAAAAGAAAAAAACACGAAACAGAAAACATCTCTCATTTTACGAAACGAAATTTTTGCTTAATGCAATATACAAAGTGTAATATTCATTTAGTTTATATAATAAAAATGAAAGATATTGTGAAATGTATTTGCGTGATAGATTGTTAATAATGTAAAATGTTATAAGAAAAATAAGACATATCTTCTGACATAAGTATAATCTTACTTGGTTAAATCATTAGCGGTATTTTGTTGGATGAATTTATGGTATAATGCACAATGTAATTTAACCTTTGTAGCGTTAATGTTGTCTTAGTGATATGTTTATATCATTGGATATTGGCCCTAATATACCTCCATAGTGGATTACCTATTTGAATAGATATATATGTCGGGATTCATATAGAAATCTTCGAGCAGCGATTTCAATTGCTGACAATTATATGAGAATACTTGTAAGAACAAATAGCTTCAAATTATGGAAGACAATCCCTGCCATAATTAATCATTCATAATGCTTAATTCGGTGTTAAACATTAGTACAGTAAAATCATTATTTGTACGCTTAATTTGACATTCGTTCGCTAAATTCATAATTTGTTGTTAAAAATCATTCGAATAAAGAATATTACTGAACAAATTAACGATTAAGCCGAACTAATATTGCCCACTTCATCACGCCGAATAAAGTTTACCGAACAAATGTTGAAAAACATTTCTCGCATTTCATGAGAAAGTTATCATTATGACGAAAAGTGGCGCTGCTCAATTTGAGTTAGGGCTTCGTTCCTATTTATTTGGTCAATTTTTATGGCCGGCCAGTGGCTGTGTACAAAGTAAAGAATCTTATTATTAATTCCAATTTGATAAAAAGCGAAGTTTTCAATCAAACTCTTTGTACTCTTTATTCATTGGAATGTGAGATTTTGGGATAGATATGGTGCCTATACCATGAAATGTTTTCAAAATGGCCAATTTTTGTACAGTCCACAGTGATGGTGGTGGGACAGATAATTTAATGGAATTTGCAAAATCCCAACCACATGGTTTCTTCAGACGTGTGAATATATCTTAAATTTCAATATAATAGTAATTTCATGCCAAGTTTAGTTACTGCCCAGATAAAGATGAAGATTCGTTATGGCTCGCCGTCAATATTTAACAGTCCACGCTAATGGTGGTGGGGCATAAAGGTCAGAAGCCACTATTTGGTTGGGATTCTTCCAATTCAAAATTTCTTCCCCACCACCATCAGCGTGGACTTTTCAAACAAAGGTCATTTTTCAAATAATTTTCCATGAAGAGTCTTGAAGATTTTCATAGGTCTGAAGGCACCACATGTGGTAGGGATTCTTACCAATCCCATCAAAACTTATGCCCAACCACCATCAGCGTGGAGTGATAAAAAATTGGCCATATGTTATCAATTGGCCATGAAGAGTTTTCATCACTGACTGGCCAGTCACTACGTTTGGCATGAAAATACGATTAAATTGGAATTATTTGATTTATTCTCAGGTCTGAATGCACCGTGTGGTTAGGATTCTGCCAATTCCATCAAAAATTATGCTCGACCACCATCACCGTGGACTGTTAAAAAATTGGCCATTTTTCAAAAATTGGCCATGAAGAGTCTTCTTCACTGACTGACCAGTCACTAAGTTTGGCATGAAAATACAATTTCTTTGGAACTTTTGGGATATTCACAGGTCTGAAGGCGCCATGTGGTTGGGATTCTGCCAATTCCATCAAAACATATAGCCCACCACCATCAGGGTGTACTATTTAAAAATTGGCTATTTTTCTAAGATTGGCCATGACGAGTCTTCGTCTCGAACTGGCCAGTAACTAAGCTTGTCATGAAAATACATGTACTTATATATTGGAATTTTCGATATCTTCAAAGGTCTGAGGAAACCATGTAGATGGGATTTTGCTAATTCCATCAAAATATCTGTCCCACAACCATAACTGTGGACTGTACAAAAAATGGCCATTTTTCAAAACATTTCCTGGTTTAGGCACCATATTTATATCAAAATCTTACATTCCAATAGTACCAAGAGTTTGATTAAAAACTTCGCTTTTTATCATAAAATTGGAATTCATATTAAGATTCTTTACTTTGTACACTTGCCGGCCATAAAAATTGGCTAAAAAATAGGAACGAAGCCCTAACTAAAATAGAGCAGCGCCACATGTCGTCATAATGATATCGTTCTCATGAAATGCGAGAAATGTTTTTCAACATTTTGTTCGGTAAACTTCATTCGGCATTTTGAAGTGGGCAATATTAGTTCGGCTTAATCGTTAATTTGTTCAGTAATATTCTTTATTTGAATGATAAATTTTTAACAACAAATTATGAATTTAGCGAACAAATGTCAAATTAAGCGTACAAATGTTGATTTTACTGTACTAATGTTTAACACCGAATTAAGCATTAAGAATGATTAATTATGGCAGGGATTGTCTTCCATATCAAATATGTTACCGACTTTATTTGTTGCAACATGAAAATAACACGAGTTCCGCTGTTCGCATGTCAACATCTAAGAATTCCTGCAATCGACATTTCATTGTATCAAACATGCTGAGTTTCCGGTTTGTTCTTTATCTATTTTTTGTACTGTTACCATTTTGACTGAATATTGTTTGAAGTAAATATTATTTCACAATTCAAACTTCTAAAGTTTACATAAATCGATTAAATATGAATAAATATTGTTCTTGAAGCTCCGATTGAAATTTTACACAGGTTTCTTGAAAAAGAACGAACCATGAAAATGGACTATACATTGGAAAGTAAAACGGACCGGAATCCTGGTCATACACACCCTAAAACAGTCCCAAAATACTGGAATAGTGGACCTAAGCCCCCACTAAGTGTCATATCGACAGGATATTTGAAATCTTATAGAAATATTATTAGATTAGATTCTTATGTTTGCATTGATAATAATAATTTAAAACCTGTTTTACAATGTAAGTATACATCCCTATCCTCTCCCGGTCCTAAGATAAATCCTTCTTTCTTCTCCTGGTCCATATCCAAAATGTTAAACTGCCACTTTTTATCCACGGCTAATACCCAAATTGACCCCCCCCCCCCTCCTCCCTCCTCTTCCGCCATACCCAAATGTAAAATCACTTCTCATTCTCCTTCAGACTTGTCCTTGTAAGTGAGTTGCCATAAGCAAATTTTTTTTTCTATCCAGTAAACTAATGTATTAGTCGTTCTATGAACCTCTCAGTCAGCTAATGTATTAGTCTTTCTATAAACCACCCAGTCAGCTAATGTATTAGTCTTTCTATAAACCACCCAGTCAGCTAATGCATTAGTCTTTCTATAAACCACTCAGTCAGCTAATGTATTAGTCTTTCTATGAACCACCCAGTCAGCTAATATATTAGTCTTTCTTTGAACCACCCCGTCAGCTAATATATTAGTCTTTCTTTGAACCACTCGGTCAGCTAATGTATAAGCCTTTCTATGAACCATCCAGTCAGCTAATGTATTAGTCTTTCTATGAAACACCCAGTCAGCTAATGTATTAGTCTTTCTATAAACCACCCAGTCAGCTAACATATTAGTCTTTCTATGAACCACCCAGTCAGGAAATATATTAGCCTATCTATGAACCACCAGTCAGCTGCTCAGAGTAAAAATACCCACATGGTCGTTACAATTCGGATCAATTACAGAAATAAGAATGTATTAGTCGTTCTATGAACCTCTCAGTCAGCTAATGTATTAGCCTTTCTATGAACCACCCAGGCAGCTAATGTATTAGTCTTTCTATAAACCACCCAGTCAGCTAATATATTAGTCTTTCTATGAACCACCTAGTCAGCTATTGTATTAGTCTTTCTATGAACCACCCAGTCAGCTAATGTATTAGTCTTTCTATGAACCAACCAGTCAACTAATGTGTTAGTCTTTCTATGAACCACCAAGTCAGCTAATATATTAGTCTTCTATGAACCACCCAGACAGCTAATGTATTAGTCTTTCTTTGAACCACCCGGTCAGCTGATGTATTAGTCTTTCTTTGAACCACCCAATCAGCTGATGTATTAGTCTTTCTTTGAACCACCCAATCAGCTAATGTATTAGTCTTTCTATGAAACACCCAGTCAGCTAATGTATTAGTCTTTCTTTAAACCACACAGTCAGCTAATGTATGAGTCTTTCTATGAACCAACCAGTCAACTAATGTGTTAGTCTTTCTATGAACCACCAAGTCAGCTAATATATTAGTCTTTCTTTGAACCACCCGGTCAGCTAATATATTAGTCTTTCTTTGAACCACTCGGTCAGCTAATGTATAAGCCTTTCTATGAACCATCCAGTCAGCTAATGTATTAGTCTTTCTATGAAACACCCAGTCAGCTAATGTATTAGTCTTTCTATAAACCACCCACATGGTCGTTACAATTCGGATCAATTACAGAAATAAGAAAGTAATTTAGTTTTGGCAAAATAATGTCCCTTAAAGATTTTCACAACACGCACGCTTTTTTGCAGTGGATAGTTATTCTGAAGTGGTAATGCCAGATACTGATAGTACAAGACAATTGAGACATATCCTTCTAGAAAAACAAAAAAACCTGCAATGAATTTAATGAAAATATTTTGGTAGTAATTGATAAAGTGGAGATCAATAACGAATCCGCCGAAAAAGTGATTCAGTTAACAATTATTTTCGGTGAACAAAATGATCGAAACATGTTTTTTTACGATTGTTTATCTTAAATGTTCGTTAAGCTTTAGGAATAATCCGTTGCATTCTACAGCTTTGATATCGGCCGTTTCATTTGACACTGTCTGCTTTACTTCAATATCCTAGTGGAATGGTGTTATGGCCTGTGTGTTACACTGATACTAATTAGATTACAGAAGTAAGTGCACATGTTTAGAATTACCCAGATATACAGGTGCAGGGGGCTAAATTTACCGAATTCGTCCTGATATGAATATACTGGCTACTGAAACATTGAAATCTGCTGACGACTGGCCTTAAAATATTCTTACATCGTGACCGTATCCTTCACAGATAGCTAGGTAGTCGGTTAGATAGGTAGTCCGATAGCCAGGTAGTCGGTTACATGGGTAGGCTAATTGTTCAGAAAGTTAGTCGGATAGATGTGTAGTCAGTTAAAAAGGTTGTCGGATACGCAGATAGGCGGCTGAGAGTAGTTCAATTGTCTAAAGAGTTACAACATATTTTAGATTCTGTTTTGATACATTGCTCTACAATTTATGTATTAAATACTATTGTATCAGTGAGAATTATTTGTCATTATAAGGATAAAACAAGATAACAACAAAAACAAAAAAACACAAGTAAGTATAGGAGAAGATGAAAGTCAAAGCATTTGTGTTTTTATGAGAAAAATAAACTAAAGAAACAAAATTATTTACATGTATTTGGACTCCTAGTAGGTTATAAAAATGTTACACGTTACGATATTTTTCTCTGACATATATGTATGCGTGCAGTTCGAAATCGTTCAATGATTGATTCAGTCTCTGGTCAATATGATCAATATAATGTAAAGAATTTGTAGATTTCAATTGACGATACAATTTTCTCTGCCTTAACGTTGGTCCTTGACTATAGTCGGTGATGACCAGACTTTCAACAAATGTTTTACACAGATAACCTTGAATAGTATACTGTATACAACCAGTAGCTTGTAAACACTCTACAGCACACTGAAATCTTCTTAAAGAGTTGATTGTTGTAGCTTTTCTTGGGTAACCTTGTACTATTGCATTGTTAGACACGAACACAAACTTATCTGGACTACGGATCACATCTGAAGTGTAAATGGACTCAGACCACTAAAAAACATTTTATGCTAATGATTGTAACGAATTTAGTCCGTTCTATTTTTAGAAATCCTCTTTCTCCCTTCCTTTGGGGGTGTTTGCATGCCCATTTTGGACTAATTTTTGGTCTAGATTTGAAATTTGATGTCTGAAATTGCATTTTCTTTCAGAATTTCTGAGATAATGAGAAATTTAATTGGCGGAAGGTTATTTCTAAAAATAGTGGTTTTGTGTGCAGTGACAGAACAAGCGGATGTTGATAAAATGTAGTGGTTTACTTTCATTTTGTTTAGTTCAAAATTTTCATGGTCATGCTATATTGGATTTTTGTACAGAAACCAAGTATTGGCCTGGCTTTCATGTGGCACATAAGAAAGTTTTCAACGAGATTTCTGGAAAAAGTTCTAGAAGGTTGAATTTTGTGATTTAACATGGAAATAGATGGCAAATGAATTAGCGGACTAAGTCCAAATGGATTTGGAGTTATATCCCTTTACAAATAAATTATGTACGTGGTAAACCACAGCTGAAGTGTATATGGACTAGGTCCGCTAATTCATTTACCATCTCTTTCCATGTTAAATCACGAACTTCAACCTCTTATAAATTTTTCCAGAAATCTCGTTTAAAACTTTCCAGTATGTAACATGAAAGCATGGCCAATACTTGGTTTCTGTACAAAAATTCAAAATGGCATGACCATGAAAATTAGTCAAAATGAAAGTAGACAACTACAGTTTATCAACACCCGCTTGACTGTCACTGCCCACAAAAACCACTATTTTTAGAAAAAACCTTCCGCCAATACCATTTATCATTATCTTACCAATTCTGACATAAAATGCTTTTGTGGTCCGAGTCCGTTTAAAATGGAAGTAAAGATTAGAGTTATTTCCCTTTATCAATAGGATTAATGTTTTAAGACCAAAAAAAAAAAAAAAAAAAAAAAGCTGTACGCCAAACGGCACTGAACCAGGGAATCAAGCTTTGTGTATATAAATCGCATTGCATAAGAATATATATCCCTTGTGGTATTTTAAAACTTTTCATTGTTCATTTTTACAAATATGAACGTATCGATAAAGTGTTTTTTTTTAACTTCAAAACAGACTTTTTAGAAACAACTATTGAGTGTGTGAATTCGTATCAAACTAAACAATAATTAGAATTTTCGAAATCAAGAGATTCTTTGAAAGCGTCCTCGGTCAATTTCATATAAATCTATTAATTTCTTTAAGAAAACAAACGTGGAATAAAACTAATTCGTGTTCTGAGAGATATATATAAACTTTATGATTCACTATTGAAATTACAGACCACAAGGATCGCATTAGTTATTTGATGTATCTTTATTCTAAATAAAACTGCTGTTATTTCAAATCAAGATTTATCTCCAATCATTTCAATATGTCATTCATTAACCTTTACCCTTCAATTTTAATTGTATTTTTATTTCTGATTGCATTTCCAGATCCGTTAATACTTTTTAATCTGTTTATTTATTGTTTCTGTTATCTAAATTTAGGTAGTAGGAAAATAGGATCCCACAATTGGCCAAGGCATAACAAAGAGACATCAAATTCATAGCGCGACTTTAAACCCTAAAGAATGTAATTTATAGAGTTGCGACCCTTAGACCACTATTCCATTCACCTTTAAAAATATACCATGTTATACATCGCCCACAAGAGGAAATAAACCATAATGCCAATTATTTAGGATATATAACAACTTAGAATCATTTTAACCGGATGAAGTTCGATTAAATTCGGATCGCTGAAATCCATATCTTGTAGATTGTCTAAACGCAACGCACATTATATGTGGGCATATAAAAATGTTTGGATAAACATTGTTGCCTGTATCACACCCACAAGCTGAATTTGACGAATTCTCACTAAGAACGGGGGCATAACTCACCAACCGTAAAAGTCAGAAAGCTGATTTTCGAAAGGAACCGAGATTTTATGATGATAGAGACACCTACCAAGTTTCAAAAAGACTGGACAAAAATTGTGGCCTGTATCGAGCCCACAAGCTGAATTTGACGAATTTTCGCTAAAAAAGGGGGCATAACTCACCAACCGTAAAAGTCAGAAAGCTGATTTTCGAAAGGAACCGAGATTTTATGATGACAAAGACACCTACCAAGTTTCGAAAAGATCAGAAAAAAATTGTGGCCTGTATCGCACCCACAAGCTGAATTTGACGAAGTTTCGCTAAAAAAGAGGGCATAACTCACCAACCGTAAAAGTCAGAAAGCTGGTTTTCGACAGGAACCGAGATTATATGATGAGACACATACCAAGTTTCGAAAAGATTGGACAAAAATTGTGGCCTGTATCGCGTCCACAAGCTGAATTTGACGAATTTTCGCTAAAAAAGAGGGCATAAACAAGCTGAATTTGACGAATTCTCACTAAGAAAGGGGGCATAACTCACCAACCCTTAAAGTCAGAAAGCTGATTTTCGAAAGGAACCGAGATTTTATGATGACAAAGACACCTACCAAGTTTCGAAAAGATCAGAAAAAAATTGTGGCCTGTATCGCACCCACAAGCTGAATTTGACGAAGTTTCGCTAAAACAGAGGGCATAACTCACCAACCGTAAAAGTCAGAAAGCTGGTTTTCGACAGGAACCGAGATTATATGATGATAGAGACATATACCAAGTTTCGAAAAGATTGGACAAAAATTGTGGCCTGTATCACGTCCACAAGCTGAATTTGACGAATTTTCGCTAAAAAAGAGGGCATAACTCACCAACAGTAAAAGTCAGAAAGTCAGAATCGAGATTTTATGATGACAGAGACACATACCAAGTTTCATTGTAATCCGATGAAAACTGTGGTCTCTATTGAGGCCACAAGCAATTGTAGACGGACGGACGGACGTCTGGACGGACAGGGCCAACCGCAATATACGTCTACATTATATGTGGGCGTATAAAAATTAGGTCTGACTCCTAGGCCAGTGCTTTCCCGGAACTACGAGATAGTATTCCCCCCCCCCCCCTATCTATTCTTTGAGTTTCGAGAAAGAAATACAACACTAGCAATCCGCAATAATTTAACTCATGAAACTTGTTCTATAAATTATAAATGTCGTCATTGTGATGACTAACTAATGTTTAATAAGTTTGTTTCTATGTAGCAATAAGCTTCGCGTTACAATATAATTTTCCTCTTCCATAACTTATGTCCTCGACTAAAGTCAGTGATGACCAGACTTTCACCAAATGTTCTACACAGATAACCTTGAATAGTATACTGTATACAACCAGTATCTTGTAAACACTCTAGAGCACACTGAAATCTTCTTACAGAGTTGACGGTTGTAGCTTTTCTTGGGGAACCCAATAGTATTGAATTGTTAGATACCAACACAAACTTATCTGGACTACGGACCACAACTGAAGTGACAAAATGTAGCTAGAGTTATATCCCTTTACCAACAAATCATGTGGGGATACGGACCATGGAGTGTATAATGGTCGTAAGACCTTGAGCTATATTCCTTTGACTTAAATAAATTAATTCTCCTTCGTTCAAGAACCAAGGTCGGTTGATGAACAAAAAAAAAACAACAGATCGTAATGAGTAATCATATGCAGAAGCACCAGAAAAAGCCTAAGCTAATATCTTTGATATTCCATATTATATTCTGTCAAGATGTAACACATGACAATCAGTGGGCAATGGGGGAATTCTGTCAGTTCGCAACCATTGAAATACATAAACTCTCTTCTTACCCGCAGTTTCTGTCGATTTTGACATGCAAATAATTTCTTGATAGTTATTTGAACTACTATGAAACCCTACATCCTCTCCACTGTGATGGTAATGAACTGTTTGGTATCGGCCACTATCAGCCCATCTGTAAGGTGGGGTAAGATCTTCTCCTGTTACCCATTTAAAGTAATCATCAGGTTGTGTTCCAGATCTTATCAAACCAAGCCAGATATCGTTCCACCTGTAATAACCATAAACATAGTTATTTAGTCTTGAGATATCATGAAAGTCTTTCATGAAGTAGTCCTCGAATCTTACACGGATTCTCAAAGGTTTTAATAACATCAATTTGCACCATTCAACTAAAATTTCCAAAATCTTTAAAACTTATGCTTGGAGACATCATTAATGGCAAAGGCTTTATTAGAGGTTCAAATGGTAATGCTGTCAATGTTCCCGATTAACGTAACAATAATTGTGAAAGCAGCGAATACAACTCAGATTCAAAGGGACAGAACAAAACGACCAATCATTTTCTTTGCGGAGCGAAAATTGACATTTGAAATGTGGTAGCTCATTCACCAATAAATAGAGAGAAAATTAGTTTTATTACATTATTGTACATGTTGGTAAATTGAATTAGTGAAGAGATTTGTATTAAAATAATACCCATACTCACAAAGGTTTATTATTAATAACACCGTTCAACCAGTTTGTATCGAGAGTAGTAATGGCTACCGGAAGTCGTCTGCCTTCAGATTGACAGTTGAGAACTGCTGTATAGAAATCAACACTGACACTTCCCACAGAATAACCTGAAATAACACCAAGTATTTTTAATGAAATTATTTCAACCAGTTTGTATCGAGTTTTAGAAACGGCCACTATAGAAATCAGCCTTCAGAGGCTGGAATAGAGGCAGATGTTTTGGACTAACAATTTTGTTACATTAGGGTTTTTATTTGGTTCGATTCAAACTACTTACTGCCATCTGATTCAACACAAATATAATGTCTGCTGTCTGTACAGGGTTTACTGTACCATCGTTTATAATATACATCCATCACTCCACAATCAGTTCCAGTATGGTATACAGGTTCTCCTGATTTCCATTTCAGCTCTGTTAAAACTCGTCCATTTAACCACTGATAGTTGCCGATTGTTGTGTTCTTTTCTAATGCCAACCATGAATCATCCCTTGAAATAAAAAAAAATCACGTCCTCCATTATATATTATACTATTACTATAGTCCAGTTAGTCACAATTTATTTTTTACCGTTTACACTACTATAAATACAAGCGCCCCAAAAGAAGCTCCAAGCGGTTTAAACAATCTGCTGTTCTCAGACTCTTCCGGAGTAATTACAGATCTTATAGGAACCCGGATGAAGACAAAATCATTTATCTGACGGCCATTTCTACTCACAGAAACCGCGTGAATCCGCCAAGGTGTCAAGGCGAAGAATTGTTCTCGGGAAGAGTACTGTGTGTAGATGATCGTACTGGTAACTTTAATCAAAACTTACTGTGTAAATGAATCAAAAAACACTCGGACTAACAACAACTTGCCACAAACATTTCTTTTAATTTGAAGATTAAAAATGTTATTATTATTTATTTAAAACTTACCCTGAATGGGTATTAAAATAATTCTGAGCATCTAGATATTGATGATAGGTGGACATTGTTAATAATTCTAAACCTTGATTTTTACATTCTTGTACTGCATAATTAAAAGTCTTGCTGTTGCTTTCTTCTGATGCTAAATAAAGAAATTATTACTAATACGTGTAGATTTAGAACATAATACCTGTTATGTTATTCTACTTGACTGTTTCTCTTATGCCAAACATATTGCATTGTACAGAAAGAATAGAGTAGGTTACACCATTAACATGATGGCGTATATCAAGTGAGTAAATTCATACATCAAGTCCAGAACCAAACTTCTGATATGAAGCGTCAGCTGAATAGGATCTTTTAAAGAGGCATTGCTCAAATTTACGAAAAATATATACCAAAATCCAACTCGTAGTTTATTTAAAGCATTCAGCTGAAAAAGTCTTGCCTTTGATTTTTTAACGCAAAAATCATTTAAAGATTAACATAAACTTTTTAAATTTGTTGGAAGATGAAAAATACTGCAAGGATTCAAGAAAAATAACCGCCTAACTTTCAGGAAATGTGTCTCCTACGTCATGTTCCTAAAGCAACGATTGGGTATACACATGAACCTACCGTTGCTTTCACAATCCCAGATTCTCATCATTAATTTTGATTGGTCGAGAGTTTTCTCTTCTAAAAATTAGATTCTTTGTAACGAACTATAGTGGGAAAATGTTGGATTGACCAGACGTAAGATAATCGAGTCTGCAAGGTCAAGGCCGCATTTTAAAAAAAAATAGCTTACCGTGTAAGTTTTTGACGAATATGTAGTGAAGTGATCTGGATGAAATTAAGCGTCGCATTTTTTTCTGGTTTTCGCGTAGATATGTGATAGAAAGCTGTATTGAGTGAAAGAACACAATGATTCAATGGAGGCTGCCATTTTGAATTAGTCCAAATGTTACGAAATAACAGAGTGGATACATTTAGTAGTGACGTATAGTCCCTAATGACAAGAATCTGGGATTGTGAAAGCAACGGTTGGTTCATGTATAAAAAAATTCATCGAAAAATTAAATGTTTATTTCGGGACTTTTCACCCTAGTGGAAAGTATTATCACCCTGGTAGTCAAGATTAAAATATAAAAGTAAAGTTACCTACTATATTAGAAAATTGCATATTGTAAATTTGATGGTATACCAGCCACCTTAGCTTTTATAATAACTAATCCTTTTTGTTTTTGATAAACACTTTTTTGATTGATCAAATAGACCCATTGATGCGGATGATGCCGGCGTTCTCCAAGCGCATCGATTTATACTTAGATCGCCAGCGAGACACGCCGTATAACGGCGTTTGACGACGTAACCTTTGTCCAGAGTTCAACTGAGTTGAACTTTCAAGCTTATAAGCTGGGTTTATATTTTTTACGCCGTCAAACGCCGTTTTTACGCGCGTGTGTTTACACTTAAGCCCAGCGCGGTCAAGTCTGGCGTTTTACGCCGATAACTGGCGTAACGTTTTACGGCGTTAAAAGGCGTTTGACGGGGTAGAAAGTATAAACCCAGCTTAGGTCAAGAGCAATAACTCAAAAACAGTTCATCGAAATATCACCAATTTCGAACTTGTCCGAGATCTCATCAATATAAATGATCACAGCAAATTTCATTCAAATCTGATGAAAACTGTATTCTCTATCGCGTTCACAATCCAATGTGGACGTATAAAAAATTAGGTATATCTAAGCTGGTCACCACATGAAGGTAGGTCTTTCATGAGGAAATTTTTTTTCTGTCCGCTTATTTTAAAAAGAATATATATTCACAAGTCGGACATGCAGAACTAAGGTTTTATGAAAATTGAATGTATATGTGTGTACCTCGGTGGAGATAAAAATAAATACCAGCTTAACTAACAATGAATTACAAGAATTGGGACCTTCACGAATTTGCGTGTCATTCTAGCAGTTTATTTTCAGATTTACATTCAACATGCGTTACTTGTGTGAAATAAAGTCGTAAACCTGTCGTTACCAGGAATAGTCTGCGTCCTAGACTATTGCATTTATCCACCCGACATTAATAATGTTAAATGTAAATAGTTGATAGTAGAACTGAATTCTATTCTATTCTATTCTATTCTATTCTATTCTATTCTATTCTATTCTATTCTATTCTATTCTATTCTAATTCTAATTCTAATTCTTATTCTTATTCTTATTCTTATTCTTAGTCTTATTCTTAGTCTTAGTCTTAGTCTTAGTCTTAGTCTTAGTCTATTCTATTTACCTTGAGGAGATCCAGGAAATATCAACATTAATATCACTATATAAAACTTCATTATAGAGTCTGTGAGCTAAAGTTGATCTCTTCTGTCGAGTTGCTGCACCATCTTCTCATCTGTGAGTGTTAACTATCAAAGACACACGAGTTATATCTTCAACGAACCAATCATAGCAATATGGAAATTTTAAGTACAGAATGTGGGGCTTATTTACTTTAGCAAGGGATTTAGTCTTCAAAGATTATGAGTAGTGTCAGCCTCAGAGGTTCTATAGAATGTGCATTAACAATTTTCAGTCTTTCTAGAACACATGATACTGCCTCTTTTGAGAGATTCACCATTATTCAGTATATGTAGGGATTAATATAGTAAATCTTCGAACAGCGATTTCAATTGCTGACAATTATGAGAATACTTGTAGAATCGCTTTAAATATGTTACCTACTTATTTGTTACCCAATACAATAGCATGTAGATTATTGAGTTCCGCTGTTCGCATGTCAACATCTTAGAATTCCTGACATCAAAATTTTATTGTATTAAAAATGCTGAGTTTCCGGTTTGTTCTTTGACTGTATTTTGTCTGTTTCCATTTGGACTGAATATAGTTTAAAGTAAATATTTTTTCACAATTTAAAGTTAACATAAATCGATTAACTACGAATACATATTATTCTTGAATCCTCCATGGAAATTATATAGCCTACATGTTTCCTGTAAAAGAACGAACCGTGTTAAATTGGACTATACATTGCTATACATTGGAGAGTAAAGCTGACCAAAAACCATGGTCATACACACCCTAAAAAAGTCTTTACAGTTTCAAAAATACTGGACTAGTGGACCTGAGCCTCCTCAGTGTCATATTCATTAAATATTTGGAATCCAATAGAAATATTCTTCGAGATAAGAGTCCTATATTTGCATTGATAATGATAAAATTGAAAAGTAAGCACGCATACAAGCACTTCTGGATGTTTAAATGACTTCACGTTGTGTTTTATAACTCTTTATTAAGAGAGAGGTTTATCGGAGATGGGTGGCGGCGAATCCTCCTCTGTTCTAGCTACCGGTCCAGGCTTGACAGGCTCACTTATACCACGACCTGGACCCTGGATGCCAAACACGTAGGTTATTTTGGCTGTCGTAGCTCAATGCAATCTGTCCACTTCCAACATGCATGCACCGTCAGCATTAATCTAGATTAATAATCCAGGACACTCTCTCATCACCTTTTACAGCGAAAACAATAATACAATAATACAATATATCAAATAAATTGTAGCTAGATAAAAGGGACTACATCAGAACCTATAAAGTGTCACATTACACTGTGAGTGTACACCCCTATCCTCTCCCGGTCAATGCCAACAACGTACAGTCATTCCCATTCAAAATCTAAAACCAGCCCTCTTCTGCACCAGACTTCACCCAAAATGTAAAACCACTACCTCTTCTCCTCCAGACTTCACCCAAAATAAAACCATCCCTCTTCTCCTCCAGACACTTCACCCAAAATGTAAAACCACTACCTCTTCTCCTACAAACTTTATCCAAAATAAAACCCACAAGATTGTAATATTGTGGTCTGGGCTTGTCAACTGAAGCTGAGTTACTTTTCTATAACATAATTTTATCTTCTTCCGGAGTTACTCTTCTTTTTATTGTAGACGGAAGTTATTATAGTCAATACAGGAGTCATTAATCAATCAAAGCTCCAGCAAAATACAGTCAAACTTTTTAGTCCTGCCGTAAGTTTATATAGTTAGATGATGCTGATATAATTATGTAGATATAATATATAGATTTTATTTCAATAATACAGATTTTATTTCAATAATACAGATTTTAACCTGTCCATGACATGGGTTTTGTATGGCCATCCTCTTTTTTCAATGTCTCAAAGTCGCCAACTCGTCGAGTCGCCGGATTTCAAAGTCGCCAACTCGACAAGTCGCCGGAAATTCAAAGTCGACAAGTCGACTACTCGACAACACGACAAAATAGCGCGACAGTTGGCGACTTTCGAGTTTTCGCCCCGCCATCAGCGACTTGTCGAGTTGGAGACTTTCGAAATGCCGACTTGGCGAGTTGGCGACTTGGCGACTTAGCACCCTTGAAATCCGGCGACTTGTCGATGAGATACCATATCAAAAGTCATAAAGTTAACTCGTATTATCTCTTAGAATGAATTAAGAAAGAATCATCTCAAATACAGAACGACGCATTTTATTTCGATTGCTCCAATTTACATGATAATTTTTCTTTGCCATAACATGTGTCCTCGACTATAGTTGGTGATGACCAGACTTTCACCAAATGTTCTACACAGATAACCTTGAATAGTATACTGTATACAACCAGCATCTTGTAAACACTCTAGAGCACACTGAAATCTTCTTTCAGAGTTAATGGTTGTAGCTCTTCTTGAGGAACCCAATAGTATTGCATTGTTAGACACGAACACAAACTTATCTAGACTACGGACCACAGCTGAAGTGAAAAATAATAGAGTTATATACCTTACCAGCAAATATGGATTCGGTCCAGTAAAAAAATGTTCGCTTATGATTGTGAATTTAGTCCGTTCTATTTTGAGAAATCATCTTTCTCTCTTCTATTTGGGGTTTTTGCATGCCCAATTTGGACTCTTTTTTTTGGTCTAGATTTGAAATCTTTATGGTCATGTTATATTTATTTTTTCACAGAAACTAAATATTGGCCAGGCTTTCACGTGACATTGGAAAGTTTTCAACGAGATTTCTGGAAAAAGTTATAGCAATTTCAGGTATACTTTCTTTTTGTTTAATTCAAAATTTTTCATGGTCATGGTATATTGAATATTTGTACAGAAACCAAGTATTGGCCAGGCTTTCATGTGACATATAGGAAAGTTTTCAACGAGATTTCTGGAAAAAGTTATAGAAGGTTGAATTTCATGATTTAACATGGAAATAGATGGCAAATGAAATGGTGGACTGAGTCCTGAATATAATGGACGTAAGAGCTTGAGTTATATCCCTTTGACTAAAATAAAATAAGCTCTCGTTTAAGAACCAACGTCGGTTGATGAGAAAATAAAATCACGAAAAGATCGCGTCAGAAAAGTCCAAACGTTCGGAACCTCTCTGCTGCTTAAGAAACAAACGAATCATAATCGCTCACCGGCATGCCTTAAATAAAACATTGAATGCCGGGGCGCAGATCGCGGTGGGGACACTTTTTTCAGTTGTGGGGACACAATATACAATATGTTTGGTCCCAACCACCTTTTGCGACTTATTATAATTATCAAAATGCATAAATATGCGCTCAAACATGACGCAAGCGACAATGTAAAGTTAATCACCGACATTCGGCCTGCTGACATGTTTCGTTACTGCCGTGTACAGACAGGTGGTCTGGATTATGGAGGCTAAATAATTCCACCGTTAGCCCGTGTACAATAACAAAGTGAGAAAATGTAAAAAAAAAAAAAATTAGTATGACTTGTAAACTCTAAGCGATCGTTTAGGCAGACTCTAACTGGTTCAACAGGACGTTTTACAGTGCTAAGCCTCCACAATAATCTTGACTGGAATATATTTCCTAATGTCCTATGAATACTTTTGTGGAGTATACTATAATTACTATTCATATTTTTAATAAATCGTTTCATTTGATCTGGTCTGCATTATTCTTCGTATTCATTGAATAAACTAATTCGTTTCCTTTGATTTAGTTTTTTTTAAAATCTTTACGTCTTTACGTTACGTCTTTATAAAGATGGTCCCAACCAACTTTATCAATGGATCTGCGTCCCCGATTGAATGAAAATTATTTCTACTGTCGCTTTGCATCAGATTGTCGAAATTGTAATTGTAAATAATTCTAAACATATTCGATCCAACAGTAGGTGGAATTTGTTTTGGATTTAATGCTATAGTATTTGACATAACATAAAATGGAGTTTGACATCCTAATTTTCTGTACTTGATTAGGCTTATACAGAGGGTAATGAGGGGAATTCTGTCAGCTCGCAGCCATTGAGATACATAAACCTTCTTCTTACCCACAGTTTCTGTCGATTTTGACATACAAATAACTTCCTGCTCGCTAGTTGAACTACTGTGAAACCCTTTATTTTCTCCACTGTGATGGTAGTGAACACTGGGGTATCGGTCACTATCTGCCCATTTGTAAGGTGGTGTTAGATCTTCTCCTGTTACCCATCTAAAGTAATCATCAGGTTGTGTTCTAGATCTTATCAAACCAAGCCAGATATGTTTCTGCCTGTAATAACCATAGACGTGGATATTTAGTCTTGCAATAATCTTTCACGAAATAAGTTTTCCATACATGGAAAAGCTTATGCCACGTGGGTCAGGGAAAGATTTAATGAGCAATAACGCCCGCTTTATACATACCGATGGCTTCAATTCTCACCTGTCCAGTGGAATTTTTCATAGTTCATTTTGGTAATAGGAAGATCGGTAAAAAAAATAATCATACTTACAAAGATTTATGGTTAATAACACCATCCAACCAGTTTGTATCGAGAGTAGTAATGGCGACCGGAAGTCCCATGCCTTGAGATTGACAGTTGAGAACTGCTGTATAGAAATCAACACTGACACTACCCACAGAATAGTCTGAAATAAGGACAAGACAGTGATGGTAATGAAAGTATTCAACTGGTTTGTATTGAGACTATTAATGGCTACAGGAAGTCGTCATACTTAATATTTGTTTAGTAACTTCTATTGGATCTTATGAAAATAAGCATCAAATCACATGGGTTTTAAATCGAGGTTTGGTAGATTAGGGGTATGTAAATGTATGAAATCTCCCGAATCCGCGAAGGTGCGGAAATTCTTAATCTTATGTCTTGTTTTTTTTTACTCTCCCCCAGTCATATCTGTCCACATAGCTATCAGAGGCTCATGATCATATGATCATATAAATACGATATTAAAAGACTTTTTGTCATATTATGGGTGACGAGTGTAACAGCCCTTATTCATGCTCCATATATATACATGTATAGAATATAGAACACCTTAACTCATTTTAGGATCGATGAGCATCAGGTAGACCGAAACATCTGCCTTAATTCAACCTTCTAATTTTCATAATATCTATCAGAGGGTGGAATTGAAGCAGATGTTTCGGACTAACCATTTTGAGCTTTTATTGGGTTCGATCCAAACCACTTACTTCCATCTGATCCCACACAAAGATAATGTCTGCTGTCTGTACAGGGTTTACTGTACCATCGTTTATAATATACATCCATCACCCCACAATCAGTTCCAGTATGGTATACAGGTTCTCCTGATTTCCATTTCAACTCTGTTAAAACTCGTCCATTTAACCACTGATAGTTGCCGATTGTTGTGTTCCATTCTAACGCCAACCATGAAACATCCCTTTAGAAAAAACATTTCACGTCCGTTATTATACATGTATATAGCTTATGTCTAGTTGTGGTTATTACGCTTTGTAGTTCCCAGTCTAGGGCTGCGATAATTTATAATACGCTTTAACCATTTACACTACTAAGAATGCAATCGTCCCGAGAGAAACTCCAAAGTAGTAGACACAATCATTTATCTGACGCCCATTTCTAATCACAGAAACCGTCGGAATCTGTCAAACTGTTTAGGCGAAGAATTGTTCTCGGGAAGAGTACTATGTGTAGATGATCGTCCTGGTAATTTAATCTAAACTTACTGTGTAATGGAATAAAAAAACACTCGGACTAAAAACAACTTACACAAACATATCTTTGAATTTGGAGATGTTTGACCGCTTCATTTACTATTATCATTTAATTAAAACTTACCCGGCATTATAGGTACTGAAATAATCCTGAGCATCTAGATATTGACGATAGGTGGACATTGTTAATAATTCTAAACCTTGATTTTCACATTCTACTACTGCATCATTAAAACTCTTCCTGTTGGTGTATTCATGTGAGTCTAAATAAAGAAAAAAATACTAATACGTGTAGATTTAGAAAATAATACCTGTTATGTTATTCTACTTGACTGTTTCTCTTATTCCAAACATATTGCATTGTACAGAACGAATAGATTATTCACCCTAGGTTTTCAGCCTCTGGGGGGGCGCGTCCCACACGTGGGACGTTTGACGATTTTGAGTGGGACGCGGGCTCGTCCCAAGTCCCTTAGAAATGTTTTCTTTTTGTTTGATTTTCCCAGAAAATATTACAAAATCAAAATTACCTGTCCGAGGCTGTCAATGGAATAAAGACACCGACTATTTGCATGATGTTGGCACGAGATTCACTTTCCTGGAA
>CM060202.1:28346055-28364931 GCA_030562195.1 Nipponacmea schrenckii | reverse complement strand
AAAACCATCATTACCAAAGTTAATGCCTGAAATGTTTTAAGTAGCTTTTTCTAAACATGACATCCACGTCTTCATTTGCCCATAAGGTGCAGAAAAATAGGACGTAAAATTCCATTCATTTCATTTCTAAACATGACATCAATGAGGTTTGTTAGATAAATGATCTAACAGGATTTCACTGTCAAATCGTGTTCATTCGGAATTTTCAAAGATTTGTTCCACTTGTCAGTGAACTAGATCTAAGACACGCGATCTAAGGAATCAATCATCCTCAGGTGCTCAGTTTAGAATAACATCAGGTTCAGAATTACTTATCAAAATCATTTTCAGACATAAATCTGCTTAATACATAAATTATAATTTACCCGGTTTCCCCTCGTCATTGATAAAGGTCGACTGACACGTTACAAAACGTTTAGTTGTTTGTTCGAGACAAGGAACCGAGACCCCGAGTATACGTTCAAGATGGAAATCGAATAAGAGAAGGCCAACACCGCACATTGCATGGTTATTTCACGCCCTCGTTAGCTTATTAGGTACAGAAACGTAGAACGAAACACTCCCTTTCCTTCATTTCTTTAAATCTCTCTTTCTGGTACACACTATTCTCTTACCCACAGTCTTTGTAGACTTTGAAATGCATAAAACTCTCTTCTTTTCAGCTGAATCACTGTGAAACCCTTTATCATTTCCACTGTGATGGTAGTGAACCCTTGAGTGTCGACCATTATCTGCCCACTGATAAGGTGGTGTAAGATCTTCTCCTGTTACCCATTTAAAATAATCACCATATCGAGTCCCAGATCTTATCAAACCTAGCCAGAAGTCACCAGGCCTGAAAAATAACAACACTAAACAATAGTGTAGTGGATAATGGAAATGAAAAGAAAAAAAGTTTTAACTTGGCCAAATTTTAAGACGGACAAGACAAGCATTGTGAATTGAAGGAGATTTAGCCCGGTAAGTAGTCAGGTGATTTTAAAACTTCCTAGGAATTCCGACATGCATCGTTGGTAAAGGAATAATCTAATGGATTCATTAACAGTGGGGATGGTCAAATAAATGAATGGTTGGGACCCCCTCATCGGATTTTTTGTTATTTTGAATATTTACTTCTGATTTTCTGACCTATTTATTAGTGAATTTAAACCTGTAATGAAAGATTTTCAGTCTGAAGCTAATCTTAATGCCGTGAATTATCTTAAACTGCCTTGGTGACCTGTTCCTTTATCAAATTCCAATTCATTGTGTTTAGTTGATTGGCATTATTTAGTGTTTATATCCCTTTATGTCTGATCACTGGAACTCCGTCAAAATTTGGATATTTATGAATTTTCCGTATGATTATAAAATCATGACAATACTCACTTCTTTCCGGTCCCAATAACATTATTCAACCAGTTTGTATCGAGAGTAGTAATGGTCTAACAAGTTTTCTAAATATATTATAGTTCTAATTACTATGTCCATACTCACATCGTTTCCGTGTTAATAACACTATTCAACCAGTTTGCATCGAGATTAGTAATGGCTACCGGAAGTCGTCTGCCTTCAGATTTACAGTTGAGAACAGCTGTGTTAAAATCAACCCTTTTTCTACCAACAGAATAACCTGTAAAAAATACAAGACAAAACCAGTTTCTATAACAGTAACAATTTGTTTCGTTTCATGTTTTTCTTGGATCCAATCACATGCTCTATTGAAACGATTTCCCTATTGTATAGGATGAGGTTGGAGTTATTCTTGTTAAACAATGACTTTGCCCACATTTACCAGTATTATGTTATGTTAAGCCACGGTGTATATTTTGCATTAGTACGATTACAAGAAGAATTTTGTCAGATTATTTTTTGCGGGAGTTAAGCCTTCATAACTCATTCCAGGGCCAGTGAGCATCATGTCTTGTAGACCGAAATATCTACCTCCATACCTTAGCTCTGATAGCTATTTTATAAACTGGTAACCGTTAACTGTCAAAATATCTATCAGAGATTGGAATAGAGGCGAATTTTTTGCATCACTAATGTTACTATATAGGTCTTATTGGGTTTAATAAAATAGAATGCTTACGGCCATCTGATCCAACACAAAGATAATGTCTGCTGTCTGTACAGGGTTTACTGTACCATTGGTTAGAAGACAATTCCATCACCCCACAATCAGTTCCAGTATGGTCTACAGGTTCTCCTGATTTCCATTTCAGCTCTGTTAAAACTCGTCCATTTAACCACTGATAGTTGTCGATTGTTGTGTTCCGTTCTAATGCCAACCATATATCATCGCTACTGTAAAAAGAAAAATACATTTTAGTCCTTGCTTGTTATTTTGGAGAAAAAAAACTGTACAAATGGCATAGACATAACTATAGTCCAATTTATATAGTGTTCATTTCTCAGTCAAGAGGTGACAGTTGCAGTGGGTGCTGCAGGGTACACTAGAGATTAACTTTTAGATTTTTCAACCAGTCAAGTCGGAGAGGCTGATATGGAAAAAGCGTCTAGTTGTTGGAATGGTACAATAAACCATGTACCGTTACGTTACGTCACAGACCCAATGAAAGTTGGAAATCGTCTTTAATTTGCAGTCTAAAGTTGGACGCGATTTAAACACAATTAACTTTTACCGTTTACACTACTACAAATACTAGCGTCCCAAGAGATGTTATATTAACCCGGAAACCATTTATCAGACAGCCATTTCTATTCACAAGGAGAATTTTGAAATTTTGTGATAAACTATAAAACTATAATTTGTATTTATGTTTTAAAAAAGAACCTGCAATTTGAAATGAACAATAAAGTTCATCCGCACGTGCAATTTGAGTTTAGGCGAGTTGTTCGCCAAAAAATAGTGATGTCTGTCAATATCCTCAGAGCTACCTAAAAGTAAAAAGTTTGGCTACTCTCCAAATTACTCGAACAGGTAGGGATGATGTCCGGTCCGTTGCATAATATTGTCTTTGACTGTCCTGGTAATTTAAAAAAAAATTCTTTTAATCAAAATTTACTGTAAAGTGTTCTCAAAAAACACTCGTTCTGAACACAGCAATTTGCTGAAGATATTTCTTTGTAACCATACACATCCATGTTAGAATTTGGAGATGGCTGGCCGCCTAAATTTTATTATTATTTAATTAAAACTTACCCTGAATGGGTATTGAAATAATTCTGAGCATCTAGATATTGATGATAGGTCGACATTGTTAATAATTCTAAACCTCGATTTTTACATTCTTTTACTGCATCAATAAAACACTTGCTATCGTCTGATGATAAATAAAGAAAATTACTTTTTGATACACTCATGTCCTCTATCATCCAACCCTTCTTTACCTTGGTCTAGACTGGTTAGTTACAAATTGACCGAGAGTCTACAGTGGCTACTCTATCTGATTGGTTATTATTCAACATAGGAGGATAATGGTGGGCTCTGCACAATTTCAGTTTTTGTTATGTTTACTGAAAGAGTGATCTCTATGATAATGTGCATGGTAGTAATCTAGAGTGTACAGAAGCCTATGGAGAAATAATATTACCTTAAATTCTTAGAAAAAAGATATTAATTGTGAAGATAATTTCTCAAGCTATAAAATAATGAACATGCAAAGGTGTTGATTTGACCTAATTATACCGGGGTACATATACAGCTTTAAAGATAGCTTGCCAGGCAAGGTAACATACGCTCACTGGCAGCCTTGAATTTGAATAATATATTGAGCAATAACTCAAAAATCATTCAATGAGTATTGAACCCAATGGCAAAAACTCAAAAACTGTCAAATCGAAAAATCGTCAAATTCAAACTTGACCACCATCTTATCTTTTTCATTACTCATATAAAGTTTTATCAAATCTTTTAAAAAATTGTAGCTTCTTTTGCACACACAAAAAATTTGACACAATTTTACTAAGTCAAGGGCAATAACTATAAAAGCATTCATAAAAAAAAGTCGTCAAATTCAAACTTGACTACTGTCTTATCTTGACTCAATTTTACTAAGGCAAGGGCAATAACTCGAAACCGTTTATTGGAAAATTGTCAAATTCAAACTTGATTGAGGTCTAATCAATTCCAATGCTCATACCAAGTTTCATCAAAATCAGTTGAAAATTGTAACCTCTATTGCACCCACAATAAAATTTTGACGCAATTTTACTAAGTCAAGGGCAATAACTCAAAAAAAGTTCATAAAAAAATCGTCAAATTCAAACTCGACTGCCGTCTTATCAATTTCAATACTCATACCAAGTTTCATCAAAATCCATTGAAAATTGTAGCATCTATTGCATCAACAATAAATTTGGACGTGATGTAACTAAGTCAAGGGCAATAACTCAAAAACTGTTTGTCGAAAAATTGTCAAATTCGAACTTGGTCGACGTCTTATCAATTCCAATGCTCACACCAAGTTTCATTAAAATCCATTGAAAATTGTAGCTTCTATTGGGTCTACAACAAATGTTGACGGACCGACGGACTGACAGACCGACGGACCGACGGACAGGGGCAACGACAATATTAGCTTTATACTATGTTTGTGTCTACAACTAACTATCTCTAAATGTCTAGGGTTCAGGATAAGAGGATCACACGATCTAGTGGCATGGAATCAACAAATTCGATTAGGAAGGCCTCTACACCACATGACGATTCCGTACATAAAGACCCACTTTTCGGATGTGATAAATAGCCTAAGGGACATAATGGACTCAATGATGACGAAAAATAATGAGTGATATGATGGACAGCACTGTCTACAAACTAATAGGAGAAGCAGTTCGAGATGATCTAAAGGACATTTCTCAGATGGCCAGTGAATCACTTGAACGTACTAAACAAAATCATGAATATTTACTAAGTTTGGAAACAGAAATCTGAGATGAGTCAACTTAAAGACAAAATACAACAAATATAAGAAAATTCAAACCATGCTATAAAAATGTCGAACGTTAATGGAGCAGTATAGAAGAAAACAATATCAAAATTAAACTTTAGAGCTACTGGTGATGTCAAACTACCTCTACAAATAATTAATATTTTTGAAAAAATAACTGGTATTAAGCTATGTGAACATGACCTTATATGAACCTTAAAAAAGCCAAATAATGTTAAAACCGGAAATTGTTTCAAAATTGTTTCAACCTTAAAATATTTTATGATGTAACAACTTTGAATATTGGACTGATCAGTAGATTAAACTGTACAAAAATTTTGCATCGATTCTGTAAGACTTATTTGTGAATGGATTTTGATCTTTAATATATTAATTGTAATAAGATTTATCTGATACAGTTGAAAAATTTATAATGTTGAAAATGAAACAAATTTAAACAAAAATTTTCAAAAAAATTCAAATTTTCTAACTGAGTCGCTAATTGAAAATCCCAGAATATAAACAGAATGTCTAAACAAATAAAACTATAACAACTATTTTTTCAGGACTTCTGGTTTTTCAAAATAACTCCGGGTGACCACACATCCGGTGTAAATTGGGAATGTGAACAAAAAAACTACATATATGAACTATAATGCTTGAAACGAATCCCCTTTGAAGAAAAAATCCAAAAAACAAAATCCACAAGTATTACGAATTTACACAAGATCTCCTCATTAAAACAATTGTTTTCTCAAGAACTGAAAGAGCCTGAGTATTCTTAAAAAATGGAAAGTTCCACTTCAGCAAAGATAGCAGCTAAAAAAAAGCACCCTACAGAATGAAGCGATCATCATAATGCAGGTATTGGACCGTTTATCGGCCTGTTTAATACAACCAGTAATAGAGCAAGCAGTATAAATCCCCCTTGTCTATAAGCAGGAAAAAATCACAAGTAAAATGACAATCCTGTTCATAGAAAACTATATACAATCTGTATATAACAGGTACTATACTTCTCGCCCATTCGTCGAGTTATTTTTTATTCTAATCTCAGATTAGAACAGAAAAAAAATATTACCGGCAGAACCAGACCCTTTATCCCAATTTCTGGGAGAATCGATTCCTCTCTTACCCGAAATCTAATGCTAATTATAATTACCTCCTTGTAGAGATCCAGGAAATATCAACATAAATATCACTATGTAAAACTTCATTATAGAGTCTGTGAGCTAACGTTGATCTCTACTGTCGAGTTGCTGAACCATCTTATCCATCTGTGTGTGTTAACTAAGATACACTAATTATATAATATCTTCAACGAACCAATCAGAGCGATATGGAAATTATAAGTACAGAATGTTGGGTTATTTACTTCAGCAAGGGATTTAATCTTCAAAGATTATGAGTAAACGCGTCAAAGGTTCTACGGAATGGGCAATTACAATTTTCAGTCTTTCTAGAACACATTTGAGAGATCCACCATTATTCAGTTTACTTTAGGAGGGGGTGTTGATTATCAACTGTTTTGGTGATATATCCGGCTAATATGTGGGGATTAATATAGTAAATCTTCGAGCAGCGATTTCAATTGCTGACAGTTTTGTGAATATTTATAAGACCAAATCGCTTCAAATATGTTACCGACTTTACTTGTTGCAGCATAAAATAACACGAGTTCCGCTGTTAACATGTAAATACCTTTGTATTCCTGCAATCGACACTTCATTGTATCAGACATGCTGAGTTTCCGGTTCGTTCTTTTATCTATTTTAGTGACGTTACCATTTTGACCGAATATTGTTTGAAGTAAATATTATTTCACTATTCAAACTTCTAAAGTTAACAATGAATAAATATTGTTCTTGAAGCTCCGCTTGAGATTGTACACAGGTTTCTTGAAAAAGAACGAACCATGTTAAATTGTATTAGCCTTTCTATGAACCACCCAGTCAGCTAATGTATTAGCCTTTCTATGAACCACCCAGTCAGGTAATGTATTAATCTCTCTATGATCCACCCAGTCAGCTAATGTATTAGTCCTTCTATGAACCATGAAGTCAGCTAATGTATAAATCTTTTTTATGAATCACCCAGTCAGCTAATGTATTAGTCTTTCTATGAACCACCCAGTCAACTAATGTATTAGCCTTTCTATGAATCACCCAGTCAGCTAATGTATTAGTATTTCTATGAACCACCCATTCAGCTAATGTATTAGTCTTTCTATGAACCACCCAGTCATCTAATGTATTAGTCTTTCTATGAATCACCCAGTCAGCTAATGTATTAGTATTTCTATGAACCACCTAGTCAGCTTATGTATTAGTCTTTCTATGAACCACCCAGTCAGCTGATGTATAAGTCTTTCTACGAATCACCCAGTCAGCTAATGTATTAGCATTTCTATGAACCACACAGTCAGTTAATGTATTAGTCTTCCCAGTAAGATAATTTATTATTCTTTCTAGGATCACCCAGTCAGCTAATGTATTAGCATTTCTATGAACCACCCAGTCAGCTTATGTTTTAGTCTCTCTATGAACCACCCAGTCAGCTTATGTATTAGTCTTTCTATGAATCACCCAGTCGGCTAATGTATTAGTCTTTGTATGAATCACCCAGTCAGCCCATGTATTAGTATCCCCATGAACCACCCAGTCAGCTTATGAATTAGTCTTTCTATGAACCACCCAGTCAGCTTATGTAATAGACAGCGGTTAGAGCGTTGGTTCTTAACGTCATGGCGTCATTTGCTTGGATACGTTGAAAATGTGAGTTCTTATCTCGGTGTGTGATAGTCCGATGACCTTGAATAAGTCATCTTCACTGATAATTCCAGTCCACCCAGCTGGTAATGGGTACGGATAATCGGGGAAAGATCAATGCCAAGAGGTTTGGCTAAGGACCATCTGGTAGAAAGGATCCCTGTCACGGCAGACTTGTGAACCTAAGTTGTTATCCTTGTAAAACATAGTTGTTTCTTTCTGTGAACCACCCAGTCAGCTAATGTATTTGCATTTCTATGAACCAAACCGTCAGCTGGTCAGAGTAGAAATACCCACACGGTCGTTACAAGTCGGATCAATCAAGAAATTACAGAAATAAGAAAGAAATTTAGTTTTGGCGAGATAATTTGTCCCTCAAATATTTCCTCAATAAGCACGCTTTTCTGCAGTCGACGATTATTTTGAAGTGGAAGTACCAGATACTGAATTATTGATACTACCAAACAATTCAGACATGACCTCCTAGAAAAAAAAAAACCTTCAATGAATTTAATCAAAATATTTTGGTAGTAATTGATGAGGAGGAGATCGATAACGAAGTAGATCCGCCGACAAATATCAAGAAGTGATTGAGTTAACAATTATCAAGCTCTAGCAAAATCGAAATAAGAATCAAGATCTTGTTATAGACTATAGATATAGACTAACTTTCGAAAAAGGCACTATCGACACTATTATAATTAAACTATGTCTGAGAAAATTGTAAGCAAATTTAGAAAATTATTATCTGATGGCACTGATGTGATTGTTTTTTTCCTGCATCTGTGGTTTCCTGATTGCGAATTGGGGAGCCTATAAAAGAAATGAAATTGGATTGATTGGGTACTAAAAAAAAAAATTCGTAAGAACAGACATGTCTTAGTCTATATATTTTGATTGATGTATTAAGCACTATTATAGCGGAATTGGTATAGGGCAGAGTTATGTATTTTGCAATGGGTTTTGTATATATGGAAATAACAAGCTGTAATAAGTTTAAAACTTTATATACACATAAACATAAGGCTGCACAAAAACGTCGTACAATCAGTCAAAATGAACATGTGAGAACCCCAAAGGAAGGGACAATAGAGGATTTCTAAAAACGGATTAACAACATTAGGTTAAAATGTTAACTGGACTGACTTCTATTGTAACAGTGAGAATTATTATAAGCTAATATAAAACAAGATTACAACAAACGATAAAGTAAGTACAACAAAAGATATGAAAGTCAAAGCGTTTGAGTTTATATAAAAAAAACCTAAAGAAATAATTGATTCCGTGTTGACCAAAAAGTGTTCACCTCATATTAATTGGTCTATTTATGCTTGTATAGTTCGAATTATTTCAAAATGTTTTATTTAGTCGAATTTCAAATATTGGAATGTATAGAATTCACGTGACGATATAATTTTTCTCTGCCATAACTTTTGTCCTCGACTAAAGTCGTTGGTGAACGCAACTCCACCAAATGTTCTACACAGATAACCTTGAATAGTATACTGTATACAATCAGTATCTTGTAAACACTCTAGAGCACACTGAAATCTTCTTAAAGAGTTGATGGTTGTATTTTTTCTTGGAGAACCTTGTACTATTGCATTGTTGGACACGAACACAAACTTATCTGGACTACGGACCACATCTGAAGTGTAAATGGATTTGGAGTTATATCCCTTTACAAATAAATTATGTACTTGGTAAACTATAGCTGAAGTGTATATGGACTAGGTCCGCTAATTCATTTACCATCTCTTTCCATGTTAAAGCACGAACTTCAACCTCTTATAAATTTTTCCAGAAATCTCGTTTAAAACTTTCCAGTATGTAACATGAAAGCATGGCCAATACTTGGTTTCTGTACAAAAATTCAATATGGCATGACCATGAAAATTATTCAAAATGAAAGTAGACAACTACAGTTTATCAAAAACCCGCTTGACTGTCACTGCCCACGAAAACCACTATTTTTAGAAAAAACCTGCCGCCAATACCATTTATCATTATCTTAGCAATTCTGACATAAAATGCTTTTGTGGTCCGAGTCCGTTTAAAATGGAAGTAAAGTTATTTCCCTTTATCAATAGGATTAATGTTTAAAGACCAAAAAAAAAAAAAAAAAAAACATAAAAAAAAACTAAAGCTGTATGCCAATCGGCACTGAACCAGGGAATCAAGCTTTGTGTATATAAATCGCATTGCTTACACATGATATTATAAGACTTTTATAAGAATATATATCCCTTGTGGTATTTAAAAACTTTTCATTGGTCAATTTTACAAATATGAACGTCTATATTAAGTGTTTTTTTAAACTTCAAAACTGACTTTTAGAAAGAGCAATATTATGTGTTTTATAGAGTTGCGTCCCTTAGACATTATTCCACTCAACCTTAACTACATTATTATGATTGCTTAAGAGATAAAGTTTAGAATTCTAAAGGTTGTAATTTTCTTCCAAATATTTCATATTATACATCGCCCACAAGAGGAAATAAACCATAATGCCATTTATTTAAGATGTATAACAACTTAGAATCAATTTAACTGGGTGAAGAACGATTAAACTTAAAAAATAATTTCGGATGGCTGAAACTCATATCTTGTAGATTGCCCAAAAGCAAATACAGATTTTTTTTATAGGAAAATTTCGCAATTTTCAAATGAAGTATACTATGGATGGCGGAATGGCTTTTTATTCAATGTTCTTCATTGCTATTTCTTATTTCTTAATTCTAAATTCTCATCTCTTTATTTGTACGTTAAATTCATCATTTGTCGTCGTAAATTGACATTTGTATACACAAATCATAATTTGTATTAAAACGGGAATTCTTCGCTAAACATTCGATTTTTAATTATTGAATTTAATAATCAATAGAATGCTTGCCAAAAATATCGTCAAATACAAATGTTTTATAACAAATCTCGCTAAACAAATCTTGCGAAACATTTCTCCAAATGCATGTAGAATAATATTTTAAGGTCATGATTATGACGACAGGTGTCGCTGTAGAATCATCACCAAATAAGATATAGACTATACATAGCCTCTATCATCCAGCGCCATTTCCATTTCATCGAGGTCAATAGCGATGACATTCTGCAATTTCGTTAAAACGTAAACCACTTCCTACGGCTGTATTTGTTAATTTCCACGACCTTAAATAATTCCAAAACAAGGACTGAAGTTCATACGAGTACAGGTAAGTTTGCTAAACCCCAGCCAAGTAGAAATTCCAGTTTTGTGTATTTCAATGTTAATAATTAGTTTAGTGATTAGGGTGGTTGAAAGGTAACAAGTTACTATTCAACAGAAGGCACTGGCACAGGGTTAAAGTTGGGTTCTTTATGTTAAGTCAATTGTTAATATGTTAAATTACTTCTAACATAGACCTTAAGGGCAGAAAAGTTATTAAATTATATCATTATTATTATAATATGATATAATATACCAATACTAACTTCTTTAACTCTTTCACTAAAAATGAAAATTGTTTAGTGTTAGTGATTGTGATGAGAACATAGTCTCATAAAAGCACTGACCTAGGTCAAAAAGATTTATGATAAAACATGGTGCAAGTTAAAGGTTAGGATAATTAGATGCGTTAGTTATGGATGCCTCTGTAATGAAATCTGTGGTAGTATCATTTCTTTAACTGAAATAGCTGAGAATATAAGAATCTTAAGTCTTAGGCTTGGTAAGGCCTTTCAGTTTTCCTCGAACATTGAAAATGTATTTTAGTGGGGCTAGATATATTATGCTGATTGTCGAGTTACATTTATTTATCGCATTTAATTAATTTAAAGACTAATGCTTGTGGAAGTAGCTTACTTACAATAAATCTAGTTATTATTTTAGTAAATGTAAGGTGCATGCATGATGATAGGTTTCTGTTTAAACCACAATTTCAACTAGTAGGAAATTAAAATTGATTCCTGACATAGTCTCGATCATCTTAGGCTGGATGATAGAGACCATCTTTAGTCTATATCTTATTTGGTGATGGTTCTACAGCGACACCTGTCGTCATGACCTATATATATATTCGACATGTATTTGGAGAAATGTTTCGCAAGATTTGTTTTGCGAGATTTGTTATTGAACTTTTGTGTTTGGACATATGTTGGTTGATTTTTGTGTTTGACAATTTTCATTTGAAGATAAGTTTAGGTAGACATGTGTATGTAGATTTGTATTAGACGATTTTTTTTGGCAAGAAATCGATTAATTATTCAATTCAATAATTAAAAATCGAATGTTTAGCGAAGAATTCCCGTTTTTTGAGTTTTATAAACATAAGTCATATTAAGATGTCGGCTGTTCCGTTACATCGGTTGGGATTTTTTTATTCTAATAACTTTGAATAAACAATTCTAGCTAATTGCAAGGTTAAAAAAAATTTCTGGAAGTGGAAAATTTAACTTTAAAAGCGAATAACGTCAAAAAGGAAATAATATTAATTTTTTGAAAGTAGATTTTCTACTTATTTTGCTATTCATAAAGCTTATAAAGACTGCACAAAACCAACGAGCGCATGCCTTCGTGCCACCCCTTCATTAGTCATAAATAACATAAGCCTTATACGTTATACGATGAAAGTAAAGTCATATTCTATTCTGGCAAGTACTAAAGACAAGCAGAAACAGTATGCATTGAGAGTCATTATGTCGAAAATTAAACCCGAACAAAACTATCCGAATTAAAAAATTTTAAGTAGCTTTTTCTAAACATGACATCAATGAGGTTTTTTAGTTTAATAACCTAACAGGATTTCACTTTCAAATCGTGTTAATTCGGAAAGTTGTTCCACTTGTCAGTGATGCAGACCTAAGACACGGGATCTAAGGGATCAATCATCCTCAATTTAGAATAACATCAGAATCAGAATTACTTATCAAAATCGTTTTCAGACATAAATCTGCAAAATACATATAATTAGCTCGGTTTACCTCGTCAGTGATGCAGTTCGACGGACACGTTAAAAACGTCTAGTTGTTCAGAGAGGATAATGAACCGAGACCCCTTTTGCTACAGGTTGTGAATGTTCAAGTTGGAAATCGAATTATAGGGGGCAAACACCGCCGTTTTGAACAAAATATCCTCATTGCACACTACATGTATATCGCATCCTCGTAAGGGAGTAACACTCCCTTTACTTCATTTCATTTTAAATCGTGTTCTGGTACATACTAGTCATTTACCTACAGTTTCTGTAGACTTTGACATGCATATAACTCCCTTCTCGCTAGTTAAACCACCGTGGAACTCTTTATCACTTCCACTATGATGGTAGTGAACCCTGGGGTATCGGCCACTATCTGCCCATCGGTAAGGTGGTGTAAGATCTTCTCCTGTTACCCATTTAAAGTAATCACCATATCGAGTCCCAGATCTTATCAAACCTAGCCAGAAGTCACCAGTCCTGAAAAATAAAAACATAGTGGATAATGGAAATGAAACTGTTGCCTAGCTAGATATGCCCACTTTAAAGTATATTTCTGTTTAAAAGGGGGTTAAAACTCCAAGATTATTTAGGCCTAATCCTAGATCTGATTAGTCAACATCAAATCAGACGACAACTGTAGTTTCTATCAAGATCACAAGCTAATTTTGATGCGTTTTGACTAAGTCATGGGCAATAACTCAAAAACCGTTCACTGAAAAATCTCATTTACTCATTGTTTGTTCATTATAATGTGAGCGTGTTTTACCTCAGCCAAATTTGAAGACGGACAAGACAAGCATTGTGAATTGAAGGAGATTGTAAGTTGTCAGGTGATTTTCAAATTCCTAGGAATTTCATAGCAGCCCTTCCGACATGCATCATTGGTAAGGGTATAATCAAGTTTATTCCTTAACAGTGGAGGTGGTCACTGATTGACCACCCTCACCCAGTAACATTTTTGTTTTGAATATTCTTCCCTGTTTACTCTGGGAACGAGAGCCCCTTAAAGAGGACCAGGCTTGATTTTTAGGGGTCGTTTTGGGCCTTTGTTACATTTAAACAGTCCTTCGAAATACTCAAGCTCTAAGAAAATCGCAAAATACCTTGAAATATACCCCAAACAAAAAATTTTCATTTTTTTCCGTGCTGTACGCGGCTGGTCTCCAGTCAGTCTGAAAATTGTGTGTCCTGTTGACAAAGTCTACAATTGAAAATGCGTTGTAGTCTATTTATATAGATGACCGCTATTGCACGACGGGAAGGATAACTCTTAGATTATCAAGAGGAACCGTTTTCCAATATGGCGGGACGTTCGTAATTTCTTACGACATTATGATTTTTCAAACACGGATAATTATGAATACACATGGATTTGAAGGCTCAAATTTCAAAGGTAAGCTCTGTAGACTATTTCTGATTAGCTAACCAAAAGATTTCATGTGTTTGAGGCTGTCGGATGATTGTCTGAAACAAATAAAACCTGGGCCCCTTTAAGTGTTTCAACTACCTTGGTGACTGTTCCTTAATCGAATTCCAATCCATTGCGTTTGGTTTTTTTATTGTTTATATCCCTTCATGCCTAATTACCGAACTCCGTCAACATTTGAATATTACTCTTTTTTAATATCATAATACTCACATCGTTCCAATAACATTATTCAACCAGTTTGTATCGAGAGTAGTAATGGCTACCGGAAGTTGTCTGCCTTCTGATTGACAGTTGAGAACTGCTGTGTTGAAATCAACCCTTGTACTACCCACAGAATAACCTGAGAGAAAAACACAACAAAACAATTGTATGATATATACAATTTGTTTTGTTCCGTGTTTTTTTGTATTTTTGTTAAGTGACATCAATTGTGATCTTGGATCCGACGAAAATATACATTCAAACAAATGCTCTATTAAACGATTTCCTGTTGTATAAGATGAGGTTGGGGATATTCTTTTTAATCAATGAATTTGCCCACATTACCAGTATCATGATAGGTTAATCCACGGGATATATTTTGCATGAACACGTTTTCAAAAATAATTTTGTCAGATTATTGTTGGCGGGTGAAACAGCCCTCATTCATCTCGTACAAAGATATAAAATATATAACACCGTAACTCACTTCAGGTTCGGTGAGCATCAGGTAGATCGAAATATCTGACTTTATTCCAAACTCTAATAGTTATTTTTAAAGTTTGTAGACTCTTAGCCGATAACTGATAAAATATTTTACTTACTTTCATCTGATCCAACACAAAGATAATGTCTGCTGTCTGTACAGGGTTTACTGTACCATTGTTTATAAGATACATCCATCACTCCACAATCAGTTCCAGTATGGTTTAAAGGTTCTCCTGATTTCCATTTCAACTCTGTTAAAACTCGTCCATTTAACCACTGATAGTTGCCGATTGTTTTGTTCCGTTCTAATGCCAACCATACATCATTACTACTAACAAAAAACAAGTCCTCTGCTTGCATTATGGGGGAAAATTGTACAAAGCATATCCATAATAGTCGAGTTTATATAGTGTTCCTTTCTCAGTCTAAAGGTGACAGCCGCACTATGGGCTACAGGGTTCAATAGAGATGAATTTCAGATTGTTCAACCAGTCGGGTCGGAGCAATATAAAGAGAGAGCAAGTAAAAGTATGCGTGAATGCGTCTACTAAAGCCACGATGAACCAATTCTGAGAAATTAAGTATATTCAGTTATTGCTTGAGTTATTGTAGAAAATTAACCTATCTTCTAATCTCTAAATTACTGGGTGATTTGAATGAACAGGTAGTGATGACGTTCGGCCAGGTGCATGATATTGTCTCTTACTGTCCTGGTGATTTAAAAAAAAAATTATTTTAATCAAAATTTACTGTGTAGTGTTCTCGCTCTGAACACAGCAATTTGCTGAAGATATTTCTTTGTAACCATACACATCTATGTTAGAATTTGGAGATGGCTGGCCGCGTTAATTTTATTATTATTTAATAAAAACTTACCTTGAATGGGTATTAAAATAATTCTGAGCATCTAGATATTGATGATAGGTGGACATTGTTAATAATTCTAAACCTCGATTTTTACATTCTTTTACTGCTTCATCAAAACTCTTGACGTTGCTTTCATCTGAGTCGAAATAAAGAAACAAAAGGTTCACGTAAACATTTTACGTTATACATTTGGAAGGGAAAACTCAAAATAAAAACTAAAAACTAAATGAGTTTCCACCTGGGTAAAAATAAAAAGCCAAAACCCCAAATAAGTTTTATGTTTTATTTTTTAGGTTTTCACCCAGCCTTCTGAATTTTTTTTAACTGAAAACTAAAAAAAAAAGATGCATGTCGTATGTGGGACACCATAGGAAGGTGTTGGAAAACTGTTTGACTAATAAAGCAAAATATATGCCTAATTTTAGAGAAATGTTTCTTCGACGTTTTCAAAAACATCGAGTCTTTAAAAGGCCTAACGTCTTTCCGTTTTTAATAAACCCTTTCAAATAAATTTTGTATGATCAAGTATGATTTTCCGGCATAATTTACTTGGATGTTTTAAATAGATTCTCGCATTATGTCCCATTAAGAACTGCTTCATGAAATTTTTTAAGTTTAAAGATGATATTTACCTGCGATAAATTCAGATACCAAACACAAAACAACTGTTATAAGTATATTCCTCATTTTACAAGAACAGATATCAGTTCTCCACTATAACTTTAAAACCGTCACAAGGAAACCATAACTACATGTAAATTATCTTGTACAGCTTCCAGATATTGGAATGTGGTCCACTCGGTGTGTCTTGTCAGTTTCCGTATATTTGAATCGTCTCAGATCAAACGGTTTTCAGGGAAAGTTCCACGAATGGGACGAGTCCTTGCGACACGTGACTTTTGATGTATACAATTTAGTTTGTTGCATGATTGTAACATTGCTACTTAAATATAGTCCATAACTTTAAAGTTATATACCGAATGTTACGTTTATAATTATCTGATATAATCATTGTATATATATCATTATGAATCAGTAACTTCAGTAAAGTTTGGATTTTATTTGGCTGTTCTGACACAAGTTGTCACTGCTTTAAATGCTTACCATTATCATTAAATACCGTGATATGTAAGCAGGTTTCTCTCGGAAGCATTGACAAAGCATCGAATTGATTCGTACCCAAGGTTCTGACAAACTCAACTCGCTACCGTTTGAGCTTTGTGTAATCTCACAGTGGAGCGTTTAAGTTTTACCAAGATATATTTTAATAAGACTAGGGTAAATAGTTCGATTCTGCACAATATTTTTCTTCGTCTCCTCTTTTTCTCCAGCCTATTTTAATTAATGTTGATTTTGCCTTTAATTTAATAATTGATCTATTGAAGGTATAACTTTGTGGCCAATTACAAATTTGTGTAAGAAGCAAATAATTCTACGGTACGAAGGATGCAACAAAAAGACCAATTATACTTCCATTGTGAATTCTTCAGACATAGACATTTACAAATATAAGAGAAGTGATTACTCATTCACCAATAAATGGAAAGAAAACAGTTTTATTTCAAAGACTTTTGCTCAGTTTTATTAATTTGATATTGACATACACCAATTAAATAATTTAAAAGGGACAGGTGCAATCTCCCATCGGGCAAGCGTACCTTAGTGTCAGAAATATTTTATCTTAGCTAATTAGTCAAGGTTGAAATTAGTACTCAGTACTCTAGAGTAAATATAGCTATTTCTATCAGTGCTATAGGTACCTTACTAAGTTCTGTTCGCTTCATAATAAAGTGTAAAAGGGTATTAGCCATAGAAATCTTTTATCTTAGCTAATCCGTAAAAGTTGTTGACAGCTCACCGTCGAATTTTGAGCTTTTAAATCTATGTGTGTCCAGAATTATCCAGGTTTTATAGATACAATGCCGACCAGGTCTCTTCTTGATGCTCTGCTATATATAGAAACTATATACATGTATATAGATATAGAAAGTAAGTTTTCTAGTCTGAGTTATATTTGAAGAGATTAAAATGACCACTCGTCTTGATATAAATAAACTAAATGTAATTCTGGTACATACTTAGTAATTCTGAAGACTATTAACATATATTTAAGACACAAGATCAAACCTGTAAAGAAGAAACATAGCCCTTTTATATAAAAGGTAATTTTATGCGTCCGGAGCTTAAACCAAAATTTCTCTTAGAATCACAGTCTTAAGCTATGATTCAATAAGTTGAGATTCCATATAAGCCTTATGCGGAAATAAGTGGCCTGGCATATCCGACATGCGTCATAAATAAATAAATAAATACTGTATTTATTGGGCTATGGAATCTGTGTTTACTGAGCTATGGAATCTGTGTTTATTGAGCTATGGAATCTGTGTTTGTTGAGCTATACATTCTGTGTTTGCTGAGCTATAAATTCTGTGTTTGTTGAGTTATGAATTCTGTGTTTGTTGATCTATACATTCTGTGTTTGCTGAGCTATTAATTCTGTATTTGCTGAGCTATGGATTCTGTGTTTGCTGAGCTATTGATTCTGTGTTTGCTGAGCTATGGATTCTGTGTTTGCTGAGCTATGGAATCTGTGTTTGTTGAACTATGTATTCTGTGTTTGTTGAGCTATGGATTCTGTGTTGTCTAAGCTATGGACTCCGTGTTTGTTGAGCTATGGATTCTGTGTTTGTTGAGCTATGGATTCTGTGTTTGCTGAGCTTTTGATTCTATGTTTATTGAGCTATAGATTCCGTGTTTGTTGAGCTATGGATTATGTGTTTGTTGAGCTATACATTCTGTGTTTGTTGAGCTATGGATTATGTGATTGTGGAGCTATGGATTCTGTGTTTGTTGATCTATACATTCTGTGTTTGTTGAGTTATGGATTATGTGTTTGTTGAGCTATGAATTATGTGATTTTTGAGCTATAGATTCTGTGTTTACTGAGCTATGGATTCTGTGTTTGTTGAGCTATGGATTATGTGTTTGCTGAGCTATTGATTCTGTATTTGCTGAGCTATGGAATCTGTGTTTGTTGAACTATGTATTCTGTGTTTGCTGAGCTATGGATTCTGTGTTGTCTAAGCTATGGACTCCGTGTTTGTTGAGCTATGGATTCTGTGTTTGTTGAGCTATGGATTCTGTGTTTGCTGAGGTATGTATTCTGTGTTTGCTGAGCTATGGATTCTATGTTTATTGAGCTATAGATTCCGTGTTTGTTGAGCTATGGATTATGTGTTTGTTGAGCTATACATTCTGTGTTTGTTGAGCTATGGATTATGTGATTGTGGAGCTATGGA